>JANRMT010062828.1:6080983-6103599 GCA_026402145.1 Polypterus bichir lapradei | reverse complement strand
ATATATATATATATATATATATATATATATATATATATATACAACAATTACATTAACAATCATGTTACGTTATTTTTAAAATTTTTCCTTTTCTTTTTCATACCTTCTTTAACACACTACTTCTCCGCTGCGAAGCGCGGGTATTCTGCTAGTATATATATATATATATATATATATATATATATATATATATATATATATATATATATATATATATGTGTGTGTGTGTGTGTGTATATTTACCATTTTCAATGTCTACCTTTCAGGACCATGCAATGCATAAAGGGAAGTGGCGATATTCCTTCACGTTCACATTTAGATTTTTTGATCATGATGACAGGTCAATAAAACACTCTAGAAATCAAATATATTGGTGTTCAGAAAAAGCATTTAGTATCAGAGTCATTTAACACCAACTTTAAGGGTTCAGATACTTTCTCCCTCATCCTCTGTTCCTGTCTGTCTCTGGATCTCTCCCCTCCTGTGCCCCTTTGAACTATTTATTCAACTCACTTTCTTCTCCAGGGCACAGAAGGTTGTGCTCTTTATAGATTGTAAAGAAGGCAAAAGAGCTATACAGAGGTCAAAAGTCACAATAGTTTCTATTGACAGTCTTTTCCAGAAGTGTCATGGGCAGAGACACTTTATCAGGAGGAGTAGAGTTGGAATACAGGTTAGCCATGATTCAGTTACAGTATGCTGTTGTAATATTCTAATGCTAAGATTATCAGCAGTAGTAGGACTGTTAGAGGGAATGGCATCCGTCCAGAATTGCTAAAGGCAATGGATCTTGGTGAGATGTTTTGTTAACGCTCCTTTTCAGTATTGTTTGACAAGCTGGATCTTTGGTTGGAAGATCGAGATAGCAGTCCCATTTTACAAGAAAGAAACTAAAGTTTGTGATCCAGTTAATAAGAAGTCACACTGTTTAGACTACCTGGAATTGGGTTTATGAAAGGTGACTCACCAGTCAGTCGTAATTTTTATTCACTGGGAGAAATGTGTATTCCATCCATGTCCTTACAGATTTGAGGGATTGGGGGAGTTTGCCAGACCTGTCTGCTGACATTTTAAAGAACTGTAGAAGTAGTATTACTGGTATTATCTCTTTTAGGAAATCCTTTTGCACCATCACATTTCACAAAATGATCTTGCTGCAGTTTGGGAAACAATGTGATGAATCTTATAGCTTGCTTTTTAATGTTTGCAGAAGAGATATTACCAGCTTACAAGGAAAAACACTAATTCAAAGTAAGCAGCAGTAAAAAAAACAGCCCATTAATTAGTTTGATTGAGAAATGGTTGGATGAGTAAGTAGGAGGTACAGTCATGTGTTTTCCAGCTTTTATCATACATCGGGCCAGGAGTTTATCAAAACAAATTCAAAGGATGCTTTACACTGAATGCTTGTGTAAATTTTCATTACCCTTAATCTATTCTAAAATTCTGGATATTGAACATACAGTATATATTTATTGTGGATGACAGGGGTGACACTTTATCCCAAACGCTAGACACAACTTAAATGAACACTAACATTTTCAAATACACTATTTTTTTTTTCTTCAAATACAGGTCCTCTAGAACTATTCCACAGTAAAGTAAATACAGAGACAGTAAATCCTCTTTCTCCTGACTGCACACAAGTGTTGTACTTTGCCTCCCAATTTCAACTTCGTGAGGTGAGGCAGACCCTGGAAGTACTTCCGGTGTTTGTTCAAGGTTCAGAAGGAGGTATTTCTGGATCAGGAGGAAATTTCATAAGCTCGGGATGGTCCCCCTGGCTGCACCCATTACACTCAACAAGGCTGGCCAATGTGAATATGACTCCCAGCCAGCCCTGTGACCCAGAAAATGGAAACAGCAATACAAGAAGGCTGTCCTCTAGCACATCGGACAGTGTAAACTCCAAAAAGATTAACTCCTCTGGACCTTCTATTATTTTGGCCTTCCTTCATGGAAAAAAGAATCAATTCCCAACCTGGTCAACATGAGTTCAATATGGATCTGGCTAAGATGATGGAACTTCAAGCCTCCTGACAAGAAGAGGTGTGTCCATGTGGATAGACACTGAAAGTGACTTTAGAGTTGTCATCTGTAAATCATCCGATGTGCAGACGGAGAAAGAGAGAAAGACATTAAAACACAGTGCCAACCCCTGATGTGGTGGTACAATTACAGCCACTAGAGCCCTTCAGCTGTCCCCTATGCACACACATGTGACTATAAAAATATAAATATATATATATACTAGCTGTGTAAGCCCGTGCGGTCCTAGAAACTATTGAAATCATCAGAAAAAAAAATGAAAATGTAGAGATGTCAGGTAATTGAAAGGAACTACTCTGGGTGTCTCTGTCCTAGGAGGTTTCACTTTGCCAACATGCTTGCATCACTTGTGCATTCGTGGCTAAGCAACTTTGTCTTTCTTCAGAGGTTTCATTTTGCCAAAGTGCCTGCCTCGCTTGTGTATTAGCAACGGAAGGAAAAGTAACAGGGATACCATCTTGCCGATTTTCTCACCTCGCTTGTGTATTAGCGGTTAAGAGAGTTTCTGTTTCCTCGGTGGTGGAGCCCTTACCCCGACTCCACCTCTCACTGCCTGGTTGGAGAGACAGACACCCACACTTCCACACATAGACATTTATATACAGTATAAGATATATATATCTTATATACTTATATTCATATACTGATTTGCAAATGAAAAAGAGAGATAAAGAAAGAGTGTAATCAAAGAAGGACTAATTTGCTAAACATTACTTCTGCTCTTTTGTAACAGTAAGTCCCAGTGAAAGTGTATGGTCAGTGGTACAAGTCAATATGGTACATCTCAATCTGCCTTACCTGTGATAACCATAGCAACTAATGATTCACCAAACCTGTGTCTATTTCCTAGTGTGTTCCTAATGTTTATGCCTATATAATGAGTGATAGTGGGTGTCCAGCAAACCAAATGATGGGGCTCAAGAAATTCTTGATATTCCTGATATAGTGCCCCTCTCATAAAGAGGTACACTGAAGTTCTAACTGTATCTTCATTCAGGTGAGGTGATATGTTAAAAATGCTTTGCTCCTTTTGGAGTGCTTCTACTTTCTTCACCTTTCATTTAAAAAGATGTACTACTCTTTTGTTTGTGTCTCCTCCTTATTCTTGTTATAGTACGGTGGCCCACTTATATATTCTGTGATCTTAATGAACCCCCTTGGGGCAAAGTCATGGTCTCCGCTCTTCTGGTTCCATCTTGAAATGAGTCAAGGACACTCAATGAAACAACTGGAATTCCCAACTCCCTTTCAAGCAATTTCTCCTTTCTTTCACTTGCCAGAGTGAACAAAATGAACTCTGACATCATACATACAAAAAACTTTTCACTGTTAAGAATGATAAGTGAATACTTCATTTACTGTTATTTTTTAATTTATTAATGAGTTTGATAATCAGTAGCACTCACAAGGCTTATGAGTTGTCTGCTTTTATAAGCGCATACTCGTGCTTTTGTCTTATACTTTGTATATGAACATACTGAACACTATAAACACCTTATGGTGTGCTTAACATTCCATAGTTTAAAAGCTATGAAAATTAAGTAACAGTTGAAACGTCAACGAGGAGTTTTGAATATGCTTCTACTATGTTGTAAGTTTTTTCAGAGCAGTGTCTCCATATAGACCATGTGAATTGTTAACAGTGATTTTTGTCATAAATGTTGCCTCATAAGCTTTTTCCTGATCTTTTTGTGAAATTTCTTGGTTATGTCTTCGCAGTGTTCTTTGCTGTGTGTTTTCTGTTCTTGCTCGTGCCTCCTGTTTGTCTTTTGCTTTCTGGTTACTTGGTGTTCTTGTGTCATATCCTCCCTGCCCTTTTAATTATCAGATTTATTTTATTTAAAGAATTTTATTATATTTTACTTAGTTCAATTTTTTAAATTATTACCTGTGTTCATTGCCTATACCAAAAACATACTAAAACAGTTTTTTTCTGAAAAATGGCAGAATAAATAAATACATTAATTGAAAATGAATAATTCAATATGAAGTTAATAAACCGAAAAAACATTAGATTGTTATTAGTCTCCTTTGCATTTGGCTACAACAATGGTTAATTTTTAGTAATTAATAATTTTTGTACAAAAGGTAATTTTTCAGAATTTGGCTAAGTAACTACATAGAATTTGGTAATAAAATTCTTGATGAGCTTTACATTAAACTGAAGTTAAGACAGAGCCAAGCTTCAATAGTATGTAGTTTGACGCCTTGTAGGTTGTATCTGTGTTGGTTATGGATGATATTTTCCTTTTGGCCTTACCTGACACTGAAATTCAGCATTCATTAGAACAATTTTTAATCAAGCAAGAAAGGGTGACAGTGAAAATGAGCACCTTCAAAAGTGATATCATGGAAATGTCGAAGAAGTTAGGTAATGTACACATACAGTATATGTGACACTTCATCATAACACTACAAAGACAATCAGATGGTGGCCAATTTGTGGCACAGAATATTGGCTAACATTGGTTTGGAAGTCGGTAAAAGCATGGAAAATTAAGGAAATGTAAGGGACAAATACATTTGCATATGGAAGAAAATGTATAGCAAGAGGAGCAATGATTCTGGAGGGCAAAAATTGCCTGCATTTTGATGGATCATTCACTTTTCTTGCATGCTACAAACACCACCAAGCATTGAGCATTGAAACATGTGCCTACAGTCCGTCCTGATGCAGAAGTAAAAATGGCTTTTGACCAGGTACCCTAAAATGTAGCATAGCAATGGTGTAGTTTTGACGCAGAAGTATACCTAAGCCTTTAAGCCTGTTACCACTAAGAATGTTAGCAAGGCAAGTGGAATACAATGAAACAAGTTGTTATACAAATAAAATACATTTAAAAAATGTGTGTACTTTTCCCTTAGCTAATGCTTATTACAGTTCTAATATGCAGCATCAAGGCTTATGGCAGTCCCTATTGTTACATTAATCTTTTTATACATTTTATTTATTAATAACTTAATGAAACATCTGCTTTTTAAAAATCCTAAAAGTGTGTAAAGGGAGCTTAATGGATTTTGACATTAAATCTCATTTAATGCCTATCAGTCCATCCTTCTATGTTTTGATCTTGCTTAATCCATTCCAGGTTTACTGGGAACCTGAACCTATTCCGAGAACCACTGGATGCAAGGCAAGAACAAATTCTAGATAGGACACTTTCTCATACAAGACAACATTCTAGATGCTAATTATAGCAAAATTGACACTTTTGGGATGTGGGTGAAAACATGAGTGACTCAAGTGAGAGCATGCAAGTATTTCAAAGAGCATCCTATATTACCTAAACTGCTAATTAAGCACTTGTCTAGAATGTCTTATGGTGGGTACGACTGAGAGTTATGACTCTAAGTGCTACGGGGAAGTTGCTATTTTATGATTTCTCCGATACCAGGTTGAGTTGCACTTGACACTTTCTTTCCTGTCTCCTGTAACTTCACATATTAAGTACATGGTTTGTGTAAGTTAGATTTTTTGAACTCAAGTTTTCATCTGCTGATTCCTAGGTTATCACTTTTCTAAATGAAAGCTTTCTGTTTACTTAGTTTCCAAGCCAGACAGTTTAGGGTAAAGGCTTAGAGTGAGAAGAATGCTTTTACATCGGAATGAGGAAATGAGTAATGGGGATGCAGACAGTCTTTTGTGTGACTGTCTCAAGAATGTGCTTGCTTTTACACTATGCTGAATTATTCAGCACAGACGTGTTATAATAATATGTTATGGATAGGGAAGATGCAACTCTATCTCTGCTCATTAAAGCTTTCATATTTGCCAAAAATAATATGATGTAAATGGTTTATGTTTATTTTATGGCAGTATATTTTGCAATTGCAAACCTTGCATTGGATTGTCTTAAAGATTTTACAATTTGTGTTTTTGTTGGCTATGAAGAAATTTAGTGATACATAATAACAATTACTGCTGTGATTGGCCCTGATTATTTAATTAGTTTTTTTTATTTTAAAGCAACAATATTTGGAACTATTGTTCACATTTTTATTTGTTAACCCCAGAGACCAGGTTCCTGGTTTGGTCAATGTGTGTTGAGTTCTTCCATCTTAATTCGCATACTACGTGGGTTTGTGTGTTGTGCTGTGAGTGCGTTCCAGAAGCAGTGGTCTTATACAGGATTGGTTCTTTTCCTGCATCCAGAGGTGCCAGAATGGGCTCCAGCTCTCCATTATTCTGTAATATAATTTGATTGCTTATATAAAAAATATGGATTCAAAATTCTGAATAATTGTTAAGTCACTGAACCTATGCTGTCACCAATTTGCCAATCTGTTGATGATGAATAAAAAAAAATAGCAAAAAGTGTATAAGAGTAAAAGACCCACAAAGCAGTCCAGGTCTTTTACTAGCCTGCCTAGAGATGGCCTTACCCCAAGCAGCTTGACTCCAAAACTCAACAGGAGACTTCGGCCTCTACAGGCCTATAATGGGGCCCCGGCTTTTAAAGTTCAAAATGTACTTTTAAATGTTCCAAACACACAAAAAAATCCCACACAATGGTGAGGAACTGTCAAACCTCTTGCTTGAGGGACAAGTCTAAGATAAAAACCTTTATAAATGTAGAGATTTATTTGAAATAAACAAAAATAAGAAACAAATGGCCAAAAAGAGGCATAAGGGTTGGCCTACAAAAGAAAGCCAGAGCAGACAAATCCCAAAACAAAATCCAATAGCTGAAAACAAAGACAGAAGCAAAATACGCCTAGAAACCAGAAAAATCAACACTCACTCTGAAAGAACTCTCCAAACACCAATGAACTACTGAAGAACCAGCATCTCAGTTTCATATGTATAAGGCTAAAGGCAGTCCTTCAAAAGTGTCACAAAGGTGGCCTCATAGCTTGTGGTTCCACCCACAAAGCACAAGGAACATAGACACACTTAAATACATAATTATTACATAACTAATAAAAATAACAATATTAACAATCTTCTTTATATAATACGCTACCGTGGCTGTCTGTTTGTTTGTCCAGGATTTTAAATCACCTGTAGCTCGCAAAGCGTTTGACCTATTGACCTGAAATTTGGTACACATACTACGTGACATCTGCTATCCACTTTCGGGGTGATGATTGACCTCCAAGGTTATTCCTCTTTTTATTTTTATTTTATTTTATTGTAGAATCAACTCTTGGTAGCGGCCAGCATTCTCAAGTCAAGTGTATTCACTGCACGTTATCGTGCAGTGCACCATTACTGGTAATTAAATAAAACATGAAAAATTATACCAAAAAAATAATAAATGCAGCAATAAAAAGGAAAGTACAAATAAGCCAGAGTGTAAACAGTACTTTATTCATTAGAAAGAATATTGCCATTACCAGGGTAGCACACTATTCAGTCCTTTAATAGGACCCACACAGGGTATTTTACATAAACACTCACAGTCATTCAAATCTGGCCAAATTGGAGGCATCTGTTCACCTAGACTATGTTCATAATACTAGGCCAAAGTGACTCAAATTCAATTTTTTGCCTTAATGTGACACAGATGTGATGTTTTCAGGGCTATGTGGACACAGAAATCCCATCATTTCAAATTAGATTGGATACATATCCAATTTGTGGCAATGCAGCATGAATCACAATAGCCAGATCAGAATTCATGTTATTTTTTGCATATACAAATGGGCTGAGTGCTGTCATCATCAGCCAGCACTGGCAGCATGGCAAAACAACGATGGAGGAGAGCTACAGCAGTGACAAGTCATGGTCCCACTGTTGCTGGGTCCTTTCTCATATACACACATCTCTTGGTTTAGCAGTACCAGCAGTAGCTATGAAAACAGCAAAATCTAGCCATCTGGTTTTTTTTCACATTCTTGACCTACTCATACAAAGTGGATGAACCATTTGCTGTCCTCCAAAGTTAAATGTGATGCATACACTAGCTATTAGCACATCCATTTTGTAATTTTTAACAGCATAAGTCATCTCACAAACATGACTTTTTTGTTGTTGGTGATGCACAAACATATCAATAAGTGCATGCGTGCTGTTTCGGAGGACACAGGTCACTTGTACTTAATAAATCAGAATTGAGAAATGAGACTTGTAATGTCTGCGGTGGGCTGGCGCCCTTCCTGGGGGTTGTTTCCTGCCTTGAGCCCTGTGTTGGCTGGGATTGGCTCCAGCAGACCCCGTGACCCTGTAGTTAGGATATAGTGGGTTAGATAATGGATGGATGGATGGACTTGTAATGTGAACGTAGTGCTAATGTGTGACTTTGGTATGTGGTGTCACTTCCGACTCCCAATGGCATCACTTCCAGTTCCTTTCCCAAAGATGTCCCTTCTCTTGACTGACCTTAAAAACTACCATAATCCTCCTGTTTGTTGTTTCTGTGTTGGACTCTTGTCTGTAAAGACCTTCAATTGATACTTTGCCATTTTTCATTCATACTTCAAGTATACAGGGAGGCTGCCCCAAATCTTTTTGCAGTGTCAAGGTATTTCATTTCACACTGGAAAAAGCAGAATATTATAACAAAACGAGCAACCTTGAACTTGAACTACTTACAATTATCTATGGCCATGAGAGACGATATTAAAGGAACCTCTGGTTCCACACACGTTACCCACCTCCTGTTCTGAGCTCATCCCTCATTTATCTAACACACACTTTCTCAGAAGTCCCCACCTCCATTCCCAGCCCCTCCATTCAAGGTACTACCCCTTTTCTTCCTTTTTACTGTCAATCATATCCCCAACGTCAGTCCTCCGCACTGTTCTCCACCCTCCACGCTAGACCCAACAGCCACCTCTCTACCAGACTTCACCCACAGCAGGGATGCCCCAATCCTCATGTTGTATGTATACTGTTTGTAATAGTTAAAAAAATAAAACAAATTGTTCTTTTACCTTGTTATGCGATTTTTCATAAATTAATTTTTTTTCTTGTTTTTTCCTTGCATTTTTATTTCTTTGCAGAACCATATTTCATGATGAGTACACTTAGAATACAAATTCCTATTTTCTGCATCTAATTATGATTCTGAATATTTTTTATACCATTCGTATTGCCATTTTCCTTTCTCACACACACTACAGTTTTGCATTAATCAATTACAGATGACCTACAATTTTGTGATAATCAATGACTAATTTCTTTGCAAAGTCCCAGATATTTGTAACTCTTGACATCCATTATTCAATGGGATAAAAGGTCACTGCTTCTGTATTATCTCTACCGGAGATTACAAATAATGAACCAAAATAAACCCTTTCTAACTCATGTTTCTTAATTTTTTGGCTCTGATATTCTGAAATTTTCACTGTATCTTTTCGACCATGATTTTTGTATTTTATTTTTGGTTCTGGCAGTTCTCTTATTTTCCTAACAACTTTGAGCTGTGGTTCATTCTCTGACTTTGTCTTGTTTCCTGATTTTTAAAACCTTTTGCTTCAGTTTCCGTAGCTGTACATACCTGTTATCAGGGTGCACTTACATATACATCCGTGGTAGCATTCACTTACACCAGACATGACCTCTGTAATATTAGCCTAGCATGTATATGTCAAAGATCTCCCCTTGTATATTAAAGGTACTAACCAGATCAACTGATTCTCATTGGGTATTAGGATGGCACACAGGTCAGGTCAAGTCAGGTTGGGGAGCATTCACTGTACAGTGTGTTGCTGCACCCACCACATCACGAAACAGCTCATGATCCTGGTTGGCAACCCCCCAAGCAGAGTCCAGTCCCACCCTCCAGAAATGACCATCTATCTGCCGGAGCCAGGTGTTACATGGGCTTGGCCTGGTCCAGCCACTTGGGCCCTCAACAATGAGGATCCTGTGAGCTGGCCATAGTGCCGTAACTGACACTTGCTCACTATGCAAGTAACGTGCCTCATTTGGGACTCCATGAGCAACCATTAATTCGACACAATGTCAAACCAGCGGTACCCATGGATTCTTTGAATAGACACAGTATCAAAGGAGTCCATTCTTCATCTCAGGTCACTGGATAACGTCCATGCCTCGCAACCATATATTAAGACAGGAAGCACCAGGTCTTTAAAAACTTGGACCTTCATACTTTTGCATAACACCACACACCTCATGACCCCCCCCCACCCCCATGCACTCCATCTACTGAACTCATAGGAAGAGTCACCAGAGACATGAATGTCACTGCCGAGGTAAGTAAACCTCTCAACAAGGTAACAATCTCTCCACAGATAGACACACTGCTGATGGCTGTGCATAAGAGGTCATCAAAGGCCTGGATCTTGGTTTATATCCAAGACACTTGCAAGCCTAGACGCTGAGACTCCTCGCTATGTCTCTCAATAGCCCCGGTCAGAGCCTCCATTGACTCCGCGAAGATCACAGCATCGTCAACAAAGTCAAGATCAGTGAATCTTTCTTCGCCAACAGATGCCCCACAGCCGCTGGACCCCATGACCCTGCTCAAGCCCGAATCCATGCAAGCATGGAACAGAGTAGTAGCAAGAACACACCCCTGACAAACCCCAGAATCAACTGGGAAAAACGCAGAGGTTCTGCTTCCACTCTGCACATCACTCACAGTACCAATGCAGTGGCCATAATATCTAGCAACATTGAGGGGATGCCAAAATGTTTGTTGCCTAGGTTGAAAAATTTTGTGTTAAAATTGTTTTGGTTTTGTTCACTGTAATATTAATTTATGTGCTATTTTTTGTCATTTTGGTAGTTTTTGGCAAGCTTAGGAGATTTGAGCATTATTTTGTTATTCTGCCATTTTAACTATTTTTTCTAATTGCAGGTGCCTCCGTTTAGTGGCATTTTGTAATGGTAGTGTACCAGTTGCTAGCACTTAGTTTCTGGAAGTACAGTGGTTGTTTAAATTTTTTATATAATCTAAAATCTCTGCATATGTGAGTTCATTACTTACAGAAAGGATCTTAAGGTAATTAACAATCTTTGTTTTCTGACCTTCAATTTTGTCTGATGTTTTGGGCTTTGATTATCGTGCTATTTTACTTTCTGGTTTTGACCAATAACTGTTTTAAGTCTACATTTTTTGTCTTGCCCCTTACTTTTCATCTCCTGGTCCTTTTCACTATTTATTTTGTGTTTTTTGTAAATGATTTCCTCCAATCACAATTACTTTAGGCAATAAAAATATAGATAACTATGTGGAGTTCCTTTTTGTGAAAATATTAAGTTCTTAACAACAATAGCCATATCTTTGATTTTTTAGATCTCTTCTCAACATAAGAAAGCAACATATTGTTGCTTTTTCTAAAACTGTTTGCATCCGCCACACACGAAAAGAACAAATACTGTTCAAATTCTGTTACATCTGTAGTGATGACTCAACTCCCAACAGTCATGCAAAACTACAAAACAATAAATAAATAAAAATCTCAATATACAAAGAATGTACTGCTGAGTTGCAATATTTAGTGAAGTATTCAGAATGCAGAGTGTTTATTTACTGATAGTCATATTCTTCTTACTGTAAATCCTTCCAGATTATCCAGTATACCTGGAAGAAGAACACCAAAGCTGTCTCCCTCTCGTCCCTCTTATCCATGCATCCAACTGAATACAAACACAGGGGTCTGCTGGAGCCAATCCCAGCCAACAGGACAGGAACCAATCCTGGGCAGGGTGCCAACCCACCGCAGGACACACACACACTAGGGCCAATTTAGAATCGCCAATCCACCTAACCTGCATGCCTTTGGACTGTGGCAGGAAACCCACACAGACACAGACAGATCATGCAAACTCCACGCAGGGAGAACCCGGGAAGCGAACCCAGGTCTCCTAACTGCGAGGCAGCAGCGCTACCACTGCACCACCCTCCCTCTTATCCATCCTTAAATTTTTTCTCCTACAGTTGGGTTCCAAATTTTAAACTCTGATCTTTTAACAGGGGTTCTTTGCAGTGTTTATATACCTTAGGGATTTTTGAGAGTTATCATTTGTGACATCACACATTCCTACTTTGTTCTGTGCATTTCCTGTTACCGTTTTGGAAGAAGTATGAAGTTTCACTCTTGATCCACACTAAAAAAATGATAAGGAAATGCTTTAAATGAGTGTCTCCTCACTCCAGATAAAATAGGACCTACAGATTCCATTTATGGTGGACCTAATTATTATTTTATTATTTAAGCTTAATAAAATAAATTGAGAAGTAAGTTTAATATCACAACTCTCTAATTCTTTTGTAAAACCTTCAAGTCTCCAAAATGTACTTTAGGCAACATACCACTTGAAAGGACCTTCACTGTAGAGCTTTCTTATTCCTCATTTCCTATAGGTAGAGAAACTAAATTATACCTGAAATAATATGGGACATGTTTTAGTGCTCAGATGGATGGCTTATAATAATGTATATGTTTAATTTCATTTTTTCATATATTTCACTTTTTCTGGTATAATGCTTGGTGTCAGAACAGACAACCATGCTTTGCAGCCACGATAACCCTGGTTGTACATGGGACAGCCTTCAAAGAGCTAGAAGAACACACTGCACAGCCACTCAAATACCATAAGCTGAATTATTGGTGTGCCAGAGAAAGCAACGGTCAAACTAATGGTGGCAGCAAAAAAAAAAAAAACTTTATAAGATGTGGACATTGTTTTATCAATCAGTTATTAAACTGTGATGTATTTTCAAGTTTGGAAGACGTTTGAGATACTGTAATGCTAACTATGAGAGTGCTGGGTACAGAGTACAGAAACTGTCAGAGATGGCTGGGTTGGTGACCCAGCCAGGACGCCCAGGATGACCAGAGGAGGGCTTGTGCCTTCCCCAGACTATGTGGGGTGACCACCCTGGTACCTTTGGGGGCCACGGGTACAGAGCTTAGAAGCTCCACCCTGTAGGGGCCCGTGGTCACCACCAGGGGGTGCCCCTATGCCTTTGGAACCCTGGACCTCAGCACTTCCGCCACACCCGGAAGTGCTGGGGAGAAGAAGAGCAGGGACACTCGGAGTGCTTCCGGGGATGCAGCCAGCACTTCCGCCACTTTCAGGGCTGGAGTCGGGTGAGGAGAGGGCGAGAGCTTGGAGAAGAGAGTGGAGGTGGCCTGAAGAGTGAGGCAAAGAGCGTGAGAGGCCTGGACTTTGGGGTAAAGTGGGTTGTGTGACACTTTATTATTTGACTTTGTACATAGTGTAAATAAATGTGTAGTGGTAATAAAACATGTCTGCCTGTCTGTGTCTGGGGCTTAGTCCACACTGGCGTAGTCGGCAGGATGCTCCGCCTGGTTCAAGGCGGGGACCTGTAAGAAAAAAAATCGTTGTGGACAGCCCAGCGCAGCAGGGGAGCCCACCCACGTGCCGTGGGAACGGCGTGCACACAACCCCGCAGAAGAAACTTGCCCCACGGACTGCCACTGGTCCACAGAATGACCATTTTTCCCTGGTGCGGGAGGAAGACATCGGATGTAGCTGGAGTGCAGCGGGCTCCTGCGAGCACGCCGCCAAAGAAGGCGCCCAGGACGGCATGTCGCCTAGCGAGGCCATGCCGGGGATGTTTCCCCGGACAGACTGGACCCGGGAGGTAAGTTCCCTGCTTGCCAGCAGCCGGCCCTGCGGGGCCGTGTGTGTTTTGTGTTTAACAGGCAGGGGCTGCCCGGATCCTTGTCGGTGGCAGGCTCATGTCAATCTGCAGCACTTCGTTGACACAGCAGCAGCTGAAAGAGCTGCTGAGAGGAAGACGTTGCAACCCAAAGAGCCAGCATGCCGCCGCACCGGGAAGAAAGGAGCCAAAATGGCCACGGATCAGAAGTCTCTCCCCGTGACAGGCACGAGATTGGATGGTGTGTCTTGCGTGCCCACTGATGACTGGAGCGAGGCAGGACGAAAGAATGTCCATCACTTGCCGAGGAGAGACCCAATTGGGCCAGAGGAAGAGGCCCACAGGAAGTCGCCAGTGTGTGTTGCTGACAGACAGGTGAGCTCACCGTTGGCTAACTTCCTGTCCTTGCCGGCTGCTCTGTCTGAGCTGGAGGCCTGCCTTCAGCAAGCGAAGCAGAGGTTGTTGCAGGGGTTGCGTGCCCTCCGGGCAGAGTTACTGAAGCTGGAGAGGAAGGCAGTCGCGTCACTGGAGCCACTGCGAGAGTGGACAGAACGGCGTGATGCTGGACTCTTCAGCCGGAGAGGTACAGGGGCGGACAGGGAGTACAGCTGACCCCGTAAAGCATAAAGGAGAGCCCACTGAAAATGGCCGTGATTCGAATGATCAGAACCGAGTAGGAGGTTCTCTGACAGCGGACGCAGCAGTGAGGGCTGTGCGCGAGGCGAGGGGAGGAAGATCGAAAGGGCTGGCAGGACGAGGGCTGACGAGTGCCCTGGGTCCTAGCGCCCTACGCCCCGAGCCTGCGGCAGTCTCCCGTCGCTCTGTATGGACGCAGACGAGGTTGGATCTGAGCGCTTGCCATGCACAGGCCCAGACAGTCACAGCGTCCAAGAGGAAAAAGAGGAATCAAGGGGAGAATGCCGGTTCCTCCAATAAGGGAGGACGTGAGGCAGGTGGCTCACGTCCGGTTGCTGGCCGCCCTCTGCAGGGGCAGGGGGAACCTGGAAAGTCAGCGGATAAGAAAGGAGTGCAGGCGGACACGGAACCCGCAGAGGGGGTGCCGAACAGGCAAGTTCCGGGGTGCTGGTCAGAGGGGGGAGCGCTGCCAGTGCGTAGCACGGTGGGACACCAGAAGAGGGTGTCCAGGCAGCAGCTCTGCCCCCTTGTTTCTGTGTGTTGCAGGACCAGACCCTTGACGAGCAGTAGGACCCGCTTCATTGGGAACCTGCCCTCATCGGACGGGCCGTCTGGCTGGATGGCTCTTCGCTGGCGAAGGGGTGCTGCCACAGCTGGCGGGGGGCTACAGATGTGCGAGTGGCACCAACCAAAGGGGCACAACAACCTTGGAGGGGGTGCCGAAGGAGTAGGCCCTGGGATGCCGAGTTGGACCCCGGCGCCTCTGGAGTAGGACCCACTTCGGGGGTAAGCTGCCCTCACGGGACGTGCCGCTCCTCCCGACTGGTCTTCGCTGGAGGTGGGGCACTGTCAGAGATGGCTGGGGTGGCAACCCGGCCGGGACGCCCAGGAGGTCCGGAGGAGTGCTTGCGCCCCTATGCCTTTGGAACACTGGACCTCAGCACTTCCGCCACACCCGGAAGTGCTGGGGGGAAGAAGAGCACGGACACCCGGAGTGCTTCCGGGGATGCAGCGGGCACTTCTTCGGTGGAAGATTGCCAGGAAACACCTGGAGCACATCCGGGTGATTATAAAAGGGGCCGCCTCCCATCATTCAGGGCTGGAGTCGGGTGAGGAAAGGACGAGAGCTTGAAGAAGAGAGTGGAGGCAGCCTGAAGAGTGAGGCAAAGAGTGTGAGAGGCCTGGACTTTGGGGTAAAGTGGGTTGTGTGACACTTTATTATTTGACTTTGTACATAGTGTAAATAAACGTGTGGTGGTAATACAACATGTCTGCCTGTCTGTCTCCGGGGCTTAGTCCACAAGACGAACAAGTGACGATCAATTTCAGGCTAATTTCTGCCAGCTCCAGTAACCATGATTTGGGTAAGTGTGTGTTTTTATACATGGATAAACTTAGCTATGCAGTCATTATTTACAGAAATTGTACTTTAAAAAGGTCAAATATAAGTAACACCCATTTGAACAAATCTGTGATACACCTTCATGTTGTGCTTCACAGAGCGACACACTCATATCCCACTTTTGTTTCCTCTCACAGTTGGAAAGGTTGTTGCATGACTTGGCAAACAGCAGTACCCTGTTACTGTCATTCTCATCTAAAAAGAGCAAACTGTTCTTTAGAAAAGTGTATTGCTTTTGTCTTAGAAACAATAGATGTCCGATTCTCCACCTATCTAATCGATTTCATCAAATTGTTTATTAAATTGTGATGTCATGTTTACTTCAGTTCAACTCAATTCAGTTTATTTTTGTATAGCATTCTTTACTGGGGGTGGTGCAGTGGTACCGCTGCTGCCTCACAGTTAGGAGACCCAGGTTCACTTCCCGGGTCCTCCCTGCATGGAGTTTGCATGTTCTCCACGTGTCTGCGTGGGTTTCCTCCGGGTGGTCTGGTTTCCTCTCACAGTCCAAAGACATGCAGGTTAGCTGCATTGGAGATCCTAAATTGTCCCTAGTGTGTGCTTGGTGTGTATCTGTGTGCCCTGCGGTGGGCTGGCGCCCTGCCAGGGGTTTGTTCCTGCCTTGCACCCTGTGCTGGCTGGGATTGGCTCCAGCAGACCCCCGTGTCCCTGTATTAGGATATAGCAGGTTGGAAAATGACTGACTGACTGACTGACTGATTCTTCACTGGTTGAGGCACACAGCTCTGTGATGAGATCTCAGGTAAAATGCCAATATAGATTTTACAAATTGCTAAAATCAGAATACAGTAAGTACACATAGACAGAGATTTGTTAAAACAACAAAACGTTCATGGACTATCCCAGTTCCCCCAGGTGTCATTTACATGTTTTTCTTGAGCATAAATGAGCTTTGCATGTTTTTTCTTCCTACTTCCATTTCAAAACTTAACACACTTTCCAGAATGTATATTGTTTGGTTATTTCGTATTTTCCTGGTGTGTGTCAGACTGGCGTTAGTGACTGCATTTGTGCCCCTCATTGAACAGGTAATCCTGCAAGGATGCTGTGACCTTTGCTGTTAGTTTAGGCTCTGGCCTTCCACTACACTTATACTGATTATACTGTAGTATAATTAATGATTAATGCTGTTAGTTGCTCTAATCTATATTTCTGTGCTGCAATTGGATCATACTCATTCTAGAAGAAAAGGCAGTCAGGGTGTTATAGTGGTTATGTCTTTGGACTTCAAGTCCTGAGGCTGTGTGTTCAAATCTCACTACTGACACTATGTGACCACAAGCGAGTCACTTCATCTCTCTGTGCTTCAATTGGGAAAGCAAAAGAAATGGAACCAATCATAACTCACATGTTGTAAGTCACCCTGGATCAAGGCATCAGTCCAATAATAACAAAAAATAGGAAGTCAGGAAAGAGATTAAAACAAGCCTCAAAATATCTCACAAAATCTAACGTGCTTTTCAAATTCTAAATTTTGACTCCTTTTACCTCAGTTCTATCTTGTGTCTTTTTTTGTCTAAAGCTATTTTCCCTAAGGAATTTTAGGAGAAACAGTGGTAATGCTGCTGCTTTGCAGTAAGGAGACCAGGATTCGGTGGATTGGCGACACTAAATTGGCCCTGGTGGGTATGTGTGTTCGCCCTGTCCAGGGTTTGTTCTTGTCTTGTGCCCTATGGTAGCTGGGATAGGCTCCAGTACTCCCCACGACTCTGTTCAGGACAAAGCAGTAAAAAAAATGAATGACATCTGTGATAAAGTTGATTCTTAAATGAAACATACATGCAAATCTCTTTTAAGTCTCATGAGCCATCAAAGGTCAAACCTTTTGAGCAGTATTTTTTCCTATGGGGGGTTTCTTTCTGGAGAATGTAGATTCCTCCAAAAATTAACAGAAAGGGTTGACTATGGTCTCAGTGTGAGCATGTGTGTCTTTGTAAGTGGTGCTGCATGTGAGGCCACTGCTGACTTCTTCCAGTTTCTTCTATAATAGGCTCCAATTAGGAATCACCATCTGGCTGAAAATTATTTTTGTGGATTCCCAAAGGCTCTCCAAAGTACTGAATGGCATGTTGTGATGTTTTATATTTCCTTTCCTGTTTGTTTGTAGCAGACCTCTCAAGACTCTGGGTTAGGCTCACATTTTTTCACATACAGCATGTAGCTATTTTGTAGCTTCCACATAGAATTGTTATAGTTTATCTCTGTTCAAACATGTTTGAAGAAATGAACTTACATATGGGCGTTAGTGCTACCATATGGCCCAGACTTACGAAAAAAGCTTTCTACACAGCTTAAATATTTGTCACATTTGACCCCTCGTGATCCAGGCTTTTGTTTTATTTCAGTTGCTTAGAGAGATAGCTTCACATTAGTGTCTTGGCGGGGAGATCCCCATGACAACACACAGTATCCATTGGTCAAAGGTTTAGCTTCAGAAAACGTTACCCATATGAAAGTACACTGTAATTTAACAACCACTTCTGTTAAAAATGACAAGTACAAATGAATGCAACAAGCGGCAATCAGCACTTTAGGGCACTATTTTAGCCATCTTTATCTACTGTATATTGTGTATTTTTTCATGACCCATGTCAGTCACCTCCTATCCTATATTTAAAAGTGAAGCTTATGATTCTCATGGATAGAAGCCATTGGTAGGTATGTGACAAAAGAGAACTTTTTGGTGTGGGTACTGGAAAACTTAGACCAGTTGCAGCCAAATCCAAAATAGCATTTTATTGGCTGTTAGACTGGCATTATGCAGCCAGACATCAAACTGAAAGGCAGTCCTCAGTTCCTTTACAAAATGCTGATTTGCTCAAAGTCTGTTTTTAAACATTGAGGGATTTTTTTCATTGTTTACTTGCAGTTAAATATTGTGGTATAAAGAAATATGTTTAATTTTCTTTCTCCAATCCGGGGTTTGGCACCTCCATGTGTCTTTGGGGGTTTCCTTTTAGACCCCACAGATGCGTGTGTTCTCAGAATTTTCATTACCTGTTGTAAGAGCCATTTGTTAGCTAGTTAGGTAAGTTATGTTAAATTGATACAAGTATTTTCCAAGTTTTGTTAAAACATTTGCCTCTATATTAGTGCATAATCAATGGAAGGTTCTATTATAAGTGTAAATTCTAACTATTTTTTGTCATTCTGACTAGAGATAGTTCAGTTTATGAACTACCTTACAGTTAGTTAATCATGGAGAGCAAACAGATTCAAACATATTGAACATACTGAATGTGTTGAAGTGAAGCCTATATAAGTTTGCCTTATAACAGTAACACAACCTTTTTAAGTATAGAAAGTAACTGAAGTTTAACATGAGAAAGCTAAGATTGTAATGAAACAGAAGAAACATTTTTTCCTTTTTTGCCTTATATTCTGCATTTGTAATAACTTTTTTCTAAATTTTTGTGATTCGTTCCTTTTTAAGTTTTCCTTAAACCTTTTTTTTTAAACAAACTTAGCTACTAAACTCAGTAGCTGCTTGATTTTAAGAACCTGGAAAAAAGGCAGCTACACCTGTTATATCTCTTTATACACTGTTTTGCATTCTTACTCTATTTATCACAGTTATTCTTTCAGGGTTGATCACCAATCACCCCAATTTGGGACTTACTGCCACACTTCGTACATCAATTTTGACTTCCTACCAGGCAGATCCCTGCATGTGTAGACTGGTAGCATCACACCCTCCACATTGCTGTACCACTTGTTTATCTACAGCTCCAGCTTCATCATAAAACTGGATGATGACACTAAATAATCACAGGCCAAGTCACCAACAATGACTAGAAGAAGTGGTCTGTCTTCTTAAACAGTGGACAGTCGGCCAGCAAAAACAGTGGATCACAGACATCAATAGGTTAGAGGTAAACCACATGTATGCCTGCATTGGAGCAGATCCTGTGGAATTAGTCAACAGCTGTAAATCACTGATGGTCTCATGTGTGCCAAACGGTTGTTGTCAAGAAGGCTCACTAATGTCTTTACTACATCAGACATGCAAGGAAAGCTCAAATGCTCATCAACTTCTACAGGTGCACAGTGGAGTTGGGGCTCATGGACAACAATATATCATAGTGTGGCACCTTCTCAGCTCAGGACCCCAAAGCACTAGGTGAAGAAGTTGGCTTTGAATATTGCTCTTTCACAGGCTCCTTCTGTACATAACTTGTTTATCTGATGCTAACTTATAAAGGCAAACAATATTAAAAAAGACTACAACAATCCTGAACAGTCAGTTTTCTTGTATCTCTGTGCCAACAAACAGTACAGCACTCACCCCACTAGATTTAAGAACAGTTTTTACCCTCACATCATAAAACTACTCAACAGCCAATTGATCTGTTAACCGACGTGGATTTCTTATTTTATATCGATTGTGTTGTGTTCAATACTTTTTACCATAATGTATTTTATACTACCGTTTTTACTCGTGTACCACGCGCCCTCATGTAGGACACGCACCCTAATTTTTACAAAGAAAATCGCGAAAATCGTTTTGCCCCATGTACGACACGCATTGTGATTGTATAGGAAGCGTTTAGGGCACGTTTTCCTTGAAATGCCCTTCTGTTTTTGTTGCATGACGAATGTTTTTCTTTCTTCCGTCACCAGTCTCGAACACATGACTCTGGAACACCGTACCTCCGACCTGCTGCCTGATTTCCTATCTTCTCTGCTTCCAAAATCACTTTTTGTTTCTCTCCTGCCGTGAAGGAGTGTAAACGCTTGCTACTATCCATGCTGAATGACGATGCCAAACTGATTCAAAAACAAGAGCGAGAGACCGAGAGAGAGAGAGTGCGAGAGCGAGAAAGGGAGAGAGGGCGCGAGCGAGAGCGAGAGAGGGACAGAGGGCGCGAGTGAGCCCAAGCAGAAGAAGTAAACATTACAGAATTACATTTCCTTGTGTATGACTCGCACCTGATTTTCTAATGCTAATTTTCAGGAAAAAATGTGTGCGTGGTACATGCATAAATACGGTATACTATGTTAACTTCTGTGTTGGCACAGTGTTACCCACAAAGACAGTATGTTGCTTTTCAAACAACAAACCTGGATTACTAAGGAGCTAAAAGGTCTCCTGAATGAGAAAAAGGCTCTTAAGGACATACAGTGTGTGCTAAAGAAAATGCTGAGGGAAGGAAAGGATGCTTACAAAGCTAAAATAGAAAACAAACTCACAATAACAAGAAAGGATGTCTGGAATGGATTGGGTATAATTACTGGACTCAAGCAATCCAGGAGTCAGGTGCTGGAAGGGGGCGTGGACAAAGTGAGTGTCCTGAATCAATTTTTTAACAGATTTTCCCTCCCATTGCAACCTCCAATACCTTGGGGGTCCACATTAATGACCGGTTGGACTGGTCTCAGAACACAGAGGAACTATATAAGAAGGGACAGAGAAGGCTCTTTTTCCTTTTTCAACTGGGATGGCACGTAACAAGTCCACCTCTGCCATCAGCGTGGACTGTCCATAACTGAAGACCAAGTAAGGAGACAACTGAGGAAGCTAAACACAAGAAAAGCTGTGGGACCAGATGGAGTCAGTCCTTGAGATCTTAAGGCCTGTGTTGACCAGTTTTTGTCCCTAAGAATTGAAAAAGTGTCACTACTATGGAAGACATCCTGTGTTGTGTCTGTTCCAAAGAAGGCAGGCGCCTCTTCGCCAAAGACTACAGACCAGTGGCACTTACGTCTCACATCATGAAGACCTTTGAGAGAGATCTTCCACAAGGCTTATTCTCACCTGGGCAAAGCTGGCAGTACTGTAAGGACTATGTTTTTTGATCTCTCCAACACCTTCAATACCATCCAGCCATCTTTTTTAGGCAGTAAACTCAGAGATATGCAATTGGATGAGCCTATGGTGTCCTAAACAATGGACTATCTGTTGGACAGGCTGCAGTTTTTAAGACTCGAGGACTGAGTTTCTGATTCGGATGTGAGCAATGCTGGAGGACCACAAGGAACAGTCCTGTCTCATTTTGCTCTTCACTCTGTGCACCTCTGACTATAAATATAACACCAGGTCATGTCACGTGCAGAAATTCTGCACTTATGGGGTGTATTGATAATGGGGATGAAACAGAGTACAGGAATCAGGTGGAAAACTTTGTTTCTTGGTACAAAGAGAATTGTCTGCACCTTAACATCAGAAAAACAAAGGAACTGGTTATTGACTTTCACTGCACCAAAGAGCCTCAATGTCTGGTCACTATTCAAGGAGTGGATGTAGAGATGGTCCACTCCTACAATACCTTGGGGGTCCACATTAATGACCGGTTGGACTGGTCTCAGAACACAGAGGAACTATATAAGAAGGGACAGAGAAGGCTCTTTTTCCTTTGTAGACTGAATTCCTTTAATGTGGAAAGAGGAAAGCTTCTTCTAAAGCTCTGTGATGGTCAGTGTGATTTTCTATGCTATGGTGTACTGGGCTGGTAACATCACTTCAAAAGAGGCCCACCGAATCAACAAGCTGATTAAGAAGGCAGACTCAGTTATGGGGTGCACTCCTGACCTGGTGGAGGTAGTAGTGGAGGAAACAATGAAAATGAAATTGAGTGTCATTATGAACAATGCTGCACATCCTCTCTGTGATACCCTAACACTGAGTACTTTCAGCCAATGAATTATTCAGCAGAAGTGTGTTAAGAAACACTACAGGAGCTCATTTATACCAACTGCAATATGACAACATAATGCCCCATGGGGACTGTGACTGCCAGGTCAAAACATTTCTTTCTTTTTCATTTTCTTGCTCTATAGTCATTCTGGTATGTATTCAGACCAAAGTTTCTCTATCTATCTATCTATCTATCTATCTATCTATCTATCTATCTATCTATCTATCTATCTATTTTGAAGCACATCTGTTAAAAGACATGGACACAAATAAAGTTCTATCTCTCTGTCTCTATCTCTGCTGTCACCAGTCATTGGGAGACATGTACAGT
>JANRMT010062828.1:6060665-6070983 GCA_026402145.1 Polypterus bichir lapradei | reverse complement strand
TCTCCCTAAATAATAAAAACCATCATTTAAAAACTGCATTTTGTGTTTACTTGTGTTATATTTGACTAATGGTTAAATGTGTTTGATGATCAGAAACATTTTGTGTGACAAACATGCAAAAGAATATGAAATAAGGAAGGGGGCAAATAGTTTTTCACACCACTGTATGTTATTGAAGTAAAAATACCTGTGTTATTATTATTCTAGCAGCATTAAGTGTAAGACAAGAAGCACACGTAATGGGTCAGTCCTTTGCAGGGCTGAGTCGCACAACCAAACAGAAGAGTAAGCCATGTGCAATCTGGTAATAGAAACCTATAAGTAAAGCGTCAATTTCACCAAATGCATTTATAAAACACAAAAAAGATATTACGTGTTACTCTTATTTTCAAATTCACAGGGGCCATTGATGACATTTAACTGTTTTTGTGTAGTTTAATGACATTTGAGCATTTTGCTAAAGGAGAACGCAAGAAAATTACTAGCATATGTAAATGTGGATTACTAAGAAATCAGGTTTCTCCCTTATTTGGGTTATTCACCTTAATGTGATTATGTGTGTGCATGTAAACACATTGAATACGAGGCTTTCAGAAAGACAACTCTAGGTGTAATAGCCTTCTACCGACGGAAATGTCCTTAATCTTCAATTGATCTTCTACTTAGTATTTATTGCCAGGACCTTACTGGCACATGGAGGTGAGCAACTGCTCCAAACAGTTGGTTACAGTTAGTTCACTGCAGGAGACTGAAATATAGGGGACAAGAATGTGGACGAATATATCAAATGTCAAAACATAGCCAGGAAACTTTCAAAACAGAAGAAAAGCTTCAGTCAGGAGTCAAGAAGCAAACCAGAGCTTCTAGTTAAAGAAATTAAACTAGGAATGAGAATGCGAAGAAAATGGGCATACAAGGAAATGACTTCAGCACTAAATGAAAATTATAATTATAATTTTCAGTCTCTATAAAAAGCATTCACCCCACCTTGGAACTTTTCACATTTTATTGTTATACATCATTGAACCACAGTAGATTTGGTGTTATACACTGATCAACTGAATCTGTAGATGTGAAAGTGAAAACAGATCTCTGCAATGTGGTCTAAATTAAATACAAATATTAAACATCAAAAAATGAAAGCATAAGTATCCCCCCTGTTCAGGTCAGTATTTAGAAGATGCAGCCATGACAGCATTGAGTCTGTGAGCATAGCGTTGCACATCTGGACCCTTCCATTTTTCTGTATTCATCTTTGTAAAATTACTCAAGCTCTGTTAGGTGGCATGAGGATCATGAGTGAAAAGTTTTATTAAAGTCCAGCAACAAATTCTCAGACTGAGAACTGACTCTGCCACTGCAGGACATTATTCTTGTTATTTTTAAATCTATTCCTGTGTAGCTTTTGATTTCTGCTTTGGGTTGTTGTCTTGCCGGAAAACACATCTTCCGAGGTGCAGGTTTCTTGCAGACTCCATCAGGTTTTCCCTGTGCTTTGCTGCATTCACTTAACCCTCCACCCTCAGAAGCCTTCCAGAACCTGCTGCAGAAAAGCATCGTCACATCCTTATGCTGCCACCACAATGCTTCATGGTGGGGATGGTGTGTTTTAAATAATGTGTGGTCTTCAAACATGACATCTAGTCTCATGGATAAAAAGCTCTCATAAGACCATAGAACCTGTTTTTCAATGGACTTCAGAGTCTCCCATGTGCTTTCTGACAAACTCTAGCTGAGGTGTTATGTGCATTTCAAAACAGTGGCTTTCTCTTTGCCACTTTCCCATAAAGCTGTGACTGGTGAAGAACCAGAGCAACAGTTGTACTCACAGTCACTCTAATCCCATCCACTGTATCTCGTAACTCCTTCAGAGTTCTCATAGGTCTATCTATGGCCTCCCACACTTGTCGTCTTCTTCTTCCTTGATCATTCATTTGTGGACTGTGAACAGACAGATTTACAACTTTGCCATGATCTTTTCACTTCTTAGGGCTCACTTTTACTTCACGCTCAGAACGCGTACACGCCCGCATCATGGCTGCCATGCATTTCCAGCGTTCATTTCATGCGTACTCTGAGCATGTCCTCAGAAATTAACGCGATGCATGCGGAAGTTGCAGTACCAGCAAAAAGTCAGGGGGCGCAGTGTGCTAAAAGTCGAAACGTGACATCAGAGTCACTGTTTACTATCTACATGTGACAGAAAGCCTCTATGCAGATCCTACGGGGATCGATGTGCGTGCTTCACTGTTTGATGAATGCTTCGATGTGGTGAAGCAAAATGCCGACATACAGATGCATTCGTGGTGATTTTATATTCAAGCGTCGCATATTCCCGATTGTAATGACACGATACATTTAAAAGTCTCACATTTTTTTTGCAACTTAACAACAGCAACATAATGTATAGTGCTGTATTTGAGCCACTGAGAAAAAAATAAAGGACACGGTGAAAACGTGTATTTTGTGATTAAAGTGGAAATTTCGGCTTTAATCTCGAAATGTCCACTTTAACCTCGTAGTTTACTTTATCATTAAAGCAGACCATCGTAAACGTCACCCTAGTTTTTAATCGCTACGAGCTTCTTGGACCTGACAGCAGCGGCAAGCAGCAATAGATTGCCACACAGAACACATGACATGTATGATATTCCAACTTTCTGCACATTTAGAATCTTTAGATTTGTACTTGATACCACTTTCATGATGAAATGTTACAATTTACATCTAATTTCGTTTAAATAATGAATACTGTTAATAATTACACACATGGGGGAAATAATTACACACATGGGGTGACACGGTGGCGGAGCGGTAGCACTGCTGTCTCTCAGGGAGTTATGTTGCTGGTATTTCCTGCTTGTATTCCACACTGTGCTCCGGTTTCCTTCCAAAGATATGCAGATTTGGGGATTTGACGCCGCTAAAATGACACTAGTGTATGCGAGTGCTTGTATTCACCTTGCCATGAGCTGAGGCCTCGTCCAGGGATTGTTTCTCACTCGTGCCCAATGCTTGCTGGAATGGACACATCCCTGGATTGATAGATTTAATCAATAAACTTAATTTTCAGAGATATTGCGGTAAGGTGTCATCAGAATTTAATGAGTGTTCTAGGCAATTCACAACACAGAGAATCCGAACATGTTCTCACCGTGATAATATCTCGCACTGATACCTGGTGGATTTCTCCAGATTTACGTAAAGTACGCGCGCAAGTATAAACACTACAACACTTGCATAGCAGGAGCGTCCACTGAAGCATGCGTTGCATCACATGAAGTATAACTCCGGCCTAAATGTTTGATTTTGCTGGATATTCAGTAACTTGGATATTTTCTTGTCTCCATTCCTTGACTTTTCACAGAGTTGCTTGGAGTGTTCTTTGTCTTCATTGTGTAGGTTAGGCCACAATGCAGACTCAAAACAAGTAAGACCTTCCAGGCAAGGTGCATTTAGACTACAATCAACTGAAACCTCTGATAGGTGATCTCCACTAAACTACTTATGGGACTTCTAAAACCCACCAGTGACAATTTAAGTGGGTTGCATTTTTTCTGTTTTATATTTGCAATTTATTTAGACAACTTTGCTCAGATCTGTATTCAATTTGACATTAAAGAGTACTTTTCTGTTGGCCAACTTCAAAAAAGCCTAATTAAATACATTGTTGTTCAATATTATATAATAATAACATGAAAATTCCAAGGGATGAATACTTTTTACAGTCCTTCCTTAATTAAGGACTGTTTTTACAAAAGTGAAGCCAAATGAAGGTAAAAAAACAACAATCAAGTTCTCTGTTCATCCCATCAACTTTCATGAATGAGGCCCCACGGAATTTGAACTCTTCTGCCGAGAGATGTGCCTCCCTAGTTCCAGATTTAATATTTCTTTAGGTTAAGGTCCTCTTTAAAAATTCCAACAAACTTGCATTTCTTACACTTGGCAATAAAATAAGCTAAGCTAAACTTCTTCTTCTTCTTTGGGCTGCTCCCATTAGGGGTTGCCACAGCGGATCATCTTCTTCCATATCTTTCTGTCCTCTGCATCTTGTTCTGTTACACCCCTTCACCTGCATGTCCTCTCTCACCACATCCATAAACCTTTGCTTAGGCCTTCCACTTTTCCTCTTCCCTGGCAGCTCTATCCTTAGCGTCCTTCTCCCAATATACCCAGCATCTCTCCTCTGTACATGTCCAAACCACACAATCTCGCCTTTCTGACTTTGTCTCCCAACCGTCCAACTTGAGCTGACCCTCTAATGTATTCATTTCTAATCCGATCCATCCTTGTCACACCCTGTGTAAATCTTAGCACCTTTAATTCTGCTACCTCCAGCTCTGTCTCCTGGTTTCTGGTCAGTGCCACCATCTCCAACCCACATAACATAGCTGGTCTCACTACCTGTAGACCTTCCCTTTCACTCTTGCTGATACCCGTCTGTCACAAATCACTCCTGACACTCTTCTCCACTCATTCCAATCTGCCATCACTCTCTTCTTCACCTCTCTTCTACAATCCCCATTACTCTGAATTGTTGATCCCAAGTATTTAAACTCATCCACCTTCGACAACTCTACTCCCTGCATCCTCACCATTCCACTGACCTCCCTCTCATTTACACACATGTATTCTGTCTTGTTCCTACTGGCCTTCATTCCTCTCCTCTCTAGAGCATATCTCCACCTCTCCAGGGTCTCCTCAACCTGCTCCCTACTGTCGCTACAGATCACAATGTCATCAGCAAACATCATAGTTCACGGGGACTCCTGTCTAATCTTGTCTGTCAACCTGTCCATCACCATTGCAAATAAGAAAGGGCTCAGAGCCGATCCCTGATGTAATCCCATCTCCACGTTGATTGCACCCATCACTCTTACCGCAGACCTCACCACTGTCACACTTCCCTCATACATATCCTATACAACTCTTACATACTTCTCTGCCACTCCCAACTTCCTCATACAATACCACAGCTCCTCTCGAGGCACCCTGTCATATGCATTCTCCAGCTCCACAAAGATGCAATGCAACTCCTTCTAGCCTTCTCTAAACTTCTCCATCAACATCCTCAGAGCAAACATTGCATCTGTGGTGCTCTTTCTTGGCATGAAACCATCCTGCTGCTCACTAATCATCACCTCACTTCTTAACCTAGCTTCCACTACTCTATCTCATACAGTAACTTCATCCTGTGGCTCATCAATTTTATTCCCCTGTAGTTACTGCAGTCCTGCACATCCCCCTTCTTCTCCACTCCTCAGGCATCCTCTGACTTTCAAAGATTCCATTAAACAATCTGGTTAAAAACGCCACTGCCATCTCTCCTAAACATCTCCATGCTTCCATAGGTATGTCATCTGGACCAACGGCCTTTCCATTTTTCATCCTCTTCATAGCTGTCCTTACTTTCTCCTTGCTAATCTGTTGCACTACCTGATTCACTATCTCCACATCATCCAACCTCTTCTCTCTCTCTCATTCTCTTCATTCATCAGCCTCTCAAAGTACTCTTTCCATCTGCTCAACACACTCTCCTCGCTTATGAGCATGTTTCCATCATTATCCTTTATCACCCTAACCTGCTGCACATCTTTCCCAGCTCGGACCCTCTGTTTAGCCAATCGGTACAGGTCCTTTTCTCCATCCTTAGTGTACAACCTCTCATACAACTCATCATACGCCTTTTCTTTAGCCTTCGCCACCTCTCTCTTCACCTTGCATCTTTTTTCAATGACATTACCTTTCAATAAATTGGCCATAAGGTTATTTCTGGGCTGGGTCATCCTCCATAAGGTAATTCTATCAGTTCTTGGGTTTGTATATACAGCATGTTTAAAATAAATCAAAAGTCTGAGACTGTTAACTAAAGCAGTGAACTAAATATATTAGCCATAAGGCTCTGGGTAGGTGTAATGAATGAGTTCATTGTTATTTTTATGTTGTTTTTCATTAATATACGAAGTTGAACATTTAATTTGGGGTTTTCTTTAGATATATATTCCAAATCTTCCATTACTTTTTTTGATGTAAAATTTGCTTTTGTTGTTATGAATTGTATTGTACCATTTTTGCCGCCATCTTGATTATTTATGTTTGCTGTTATTTTGTTTTCCAGTCATGAGGGCACTTCCTGTGTTGTTAGGACCACGTCCTCAGAGGTGATGACCTGCATTAACAACACGATGGGTTTAAAATGTCACCCATCAGATCATTTCCCTATCATAGTTATGGATTCCAGAAAACCTTTTGATGCTCGATATTGTGATAGTTTTTCTCTTTGCTTAGTTTCTTTTTTCCTTCTCATTTTACCTTGACATTTATAAATCTTATAGTTTTGACCCTTTTCTAACTTTGACTACACCTCTTCTCCCATTTTTCCTTTAAAAATTCTGTAATACCAGCTCGCTATCAGTTTCAAAGGTCTGTTGCAAAGTGAAAGTGACAGCTCATCCTTCAGCCTGATAAGCCTTCTTCTTTACTTGACTTGAATGAGAACTTGGGAAGGATGGTAGGCACGAGCACCATGGCGTGCCTCCAAGCTTTTCCACAGCTCAGGGAAGAGTCACCGTGTATTACCTTTGGAGTCATGATCAGGGTTAAGATGATGATTTAGAGCAGAGCATCTCTCAACCCTGCATTTCAAGGACACATCTCAATATGGGTGAGTGCACTAGGCCACAGTGTAAGCCTGTCGCAAAGTGACAATAACTTTAAAGTGCCCAAGGTCAACACCTTGTTAAGACACTTGAATTAAGGGAACCTACAAAGCTTAATTTGCTCCTGGTAAAGATTTCACTACAAACACCCTGATAAGACACTTGAGCTGGTGAAAATTATGTTTAGCATAACACAATAACAGTTTGACTTTCACACTCCACAGAGAGAGTGTTCAAGGCAATGACTCAGGTTTGTGTGCTGGTGGTGGACTGTGTCTAGACAGGAGAGCTGATCTAAAGTCTGAAATGAAGAGATGGGTTTAAGCACAGCAAACATCACCCATCAGTTGGCTTTACTACATTGACTTCTGATGTCATCCATTATTAAATAATGTTTGAAATGCTGCTATTAACATACAATACTAAAAAGACCAATAGCATATCCTATATACAGGGTGAGTCAAAATTATGATAACATTTGAATGGCAGAAACAATTTATTCACAAAACATACTTCATATGTGCAAGATGATTTACAGGAATGTCTCAACCTGTTCGCCATCATGTTCAACACATGTACCATATGTGGCACATAAATTGTCCACAAAAATTGTATATACTGTAAGTATATACATAGCAGTACCATTAGTGTTAACATAATTTTGACTCACCCTGTAAATGTATAGGACACTCTGTTCCAATGACCTGCTAAGCAATTTTTAGCCTAAGCCATCACTACTAAGCCTTCATTTAAAAATGAAAATGATCTCCATCTACACTAGCATTTTCACATTGTTTACCAAAGTATTTCCATCAGTATTTCCATGGACACTAAAATGACTGAATTCTTATGTGACATACAGTAGACGTTCACCTACACTGGGCCTGTGCGGAACAGAAGAAAAATCCTTGCTAGGACGGTAATGCTGCAGGCCATGGGATTTACTGTATCTCAGAACTGTACTGGCTTGTAAATTATTTGCTTTTCTGTAGATGTGTTGCATTCAAATTGTACAAAATGCAATTTAGATGCATATAGGTATGCTACGCAATTGCTTACGCTACGTGTCCTGTATGTTGAAAAATGGATTTCTTTGGTGAAGGGTGACCAATCAGAGAATGGGATGTTTCAATGAACAAAATCCAATTAGGGAAGGGTTACATAATAAGATAAATCATTGAAATCTTTGCCCATACACATTGCAAAGCCGAGCCGGAATTCAATAGTGTAGAGCTTTGGAGAGCGTTTTCAACATTCTCAGTTTATGTAGGTGAAAAATGCCAGGGTATTGTGAACAAAAGGCAAGAACAGTGACTAATGTTTGCATTTTTAAATGAAAACATTGTATTGTTGGTATAGCCTGAATAAATACTCATAAAGACTGAAGGCTTCTATTTACGTAAGCTCTTAATCTGTAATAAAATTCAACTTTTACTTTCTCTACCAATGGTAAAGGAAGAAAGTTTTGAAATGAGTGCTCAAAATTTTGGTCCTTTGATGGATTTACATGGAATTCCTCCATAAAGTGTGACATTTTCTAACGTGTCATCTGTGTGTTTTCCTTGCATGAATTACTTATAAAGAGCTCTACTTAACTCTTTCAGGGCTGATGTCGACTTTTGTCAAAATTCAGCGGTAGAGGACAGTAATCAGCTGTAAACATTTTAGCTTGACTCTCTTTGCTAGAAGAAAAGTTATATAGCTTTGTTGATTTAACCTCGATTCCCTACGCGTGCAGGAGTAGCAAAGAGCAAACAACCTCTAAAATGGCATCAACATATGGCAAGAGACCAAAGCGAATGTACAAAGCAAAATACTCCATGGATGTTTTACGTAATTTCGTTGAATAGGATTCTTACTTGCCAGACTCAGAGTTTGATGCAAGTGATCTGGAGATGGATATTGAAAATGAAAGTGAGTTACCAGCATCATCTGATCGGTCCTCAGCTGATCGTGGTGCTGAACACTTTTGTGTAGCTGATGCGCCTACAGCAGCATTCGCTTGGGAGGACAGATACTTATGATAAGAGGTACAAACCATATTGCGTCACACTGTAACTGCCACCACCGCCCACCTGCTGTGCGAAGACCGTCAGTCAGTCGGCGCACCGTGCATTCCTACTGACTATGGAGACGCCCCCACGCAGCCACTGCTGCCAGAGATGCTGAGCATGTGTCAACAACAGCCACAGCACATTGCAACAGACGTTTTATGTTGGCTTATCTGTGAAACAATTGCTTTGTGTGCTTTTTTGGAAAAAAATATTCAGCCCTCAAAGAGTTAAAACACTACCATCTTGGAAACATTTCATCCTTTGTGATTTGTTGACCAAAATCGACCCTAAAAGTTCCCTTTTTGAAAATATTTTAAATAAAAGATTAAGAAAATTAAAAGATGTGCAAATTTAATTCAAAGCAGTTTCTATGTTTCCAACCAGTTCTGGTCTTCCATTGTTTTAGTTTTACCTCTATCACAAATTAACTTTAATTATTTGAAAAAAGCTTTCAAATAAATGTAGCTGTAATGTAAAATATCAATAAACATTGTCTCCCAAGTTTTTTTAGTTCTCAGTTATATTGAGCATAGCAAAATAATCGTAATTTTTAATTCAACAATACCCGTTCCATTTTGTGCATTTAAAAGATTGTTATACCACATTAAGTAAGTAGTTGGGTTGGCTTTGTTATTTAAATACTGCATGACGATTATGGAAAACAGACGTGCTGCTACTCAGAGAAATTACACATGCAAAAAGTATCCTGTGCCTTACTTTTTCTCTCAACACTTTGACTCTTTCATTTAAGACCAGTTCATCGGTACAAACTGTGATCATGCTGGCCTTGCTGTATCGTCCACCAACGTTTCATTCAGTCAATGTACCGTACATTCTGCTCTTTGTTTTATATCCTCATTTTACAGGAATATTATCATCGTTCCACCACGGATGCAGTATTTCCCTGTGATTCATCTTGGCATTTCATTATCTTGTGTTCTGTTTAGTTATCTTCTGTTGTTCTTTAAAAACAAGCTAGAAAATGTACACATAGCATAATGTTCTGGTACATTTAGGGGCTTAGTTAACTGTTTTGAAAGTTGGAGCATTCTTAATTTTTGCTATTTTACTTTTCAGAAAGACAAATACCAATTTCTTGTTTATTAAATATTTTTGTAACAATGATTCATATTCACAAAATAACAATGATAATAGATTGTAAATACACTGTACATATTAGTAGAGTATATAAAATACATTCTTTAATAGCATTTTAAAATATCTTGCAGCTAAAAACTGAGCCCAAACAGGCTTGTTGTAGGTGAATCAGCTTTCACTGACTCCTACACAGATTCCAATTCAAGTAATGTCAAAGTTCTGTTAGTGGTTGTACTGCTCTCTCTGCACTGCCATTATTTTATGTACCATCTAGTGTGCTGTGATTGCATTATTTGTACAGTATTTGTTATTTGTGTAGTAGGTGTACTTAAATGTTTATATTTAACTTGGTATAATTATTTCTTGGCTACTGGTACTTAAATTTCCCTTGGGATTAATAAAGTATCTATCTATCTATCTATCTATTGTCAGACACATGCGTTTGGGAGACAGCTGAAGGACCTGAATGATAGTAATTCCACGCCAGACCAAGGGGGCAGCAAG
>JANRMT010062828.1:6008329-6057043 GCA_026402145.1 Polypterus bichir lapradei | reverse complement strand
CCCCCCCCCCCCCCCCACATCTATAATAATTTTTCTCAAGGGATTTCAGTTTATTCCAACATCCTGAAGATGTGTATTAGGTTAGTAAAAACTCTAAAATATATAAACAGTCCTAATGTGAGTGAGTGTAACATTCACAGCTACTTCATTGCTCAGATAGGCTCCAAATATCTGTACTCCTCTAAAAAAAACACATGAGTTTGGAAAATGAATACTTTGGTGGTTATTGCTTCATTGATACAGGATTTCTTACAGTTGTTTAGATTTTTTGATATAAGTGTACACATATGGTGAATTTATTAGGGACAGCGTCCAAAGAATCAATTACTTTGTCGGTCAGCTTGACCTGAGATTCTCTTTTAGCATTGGTAACCTCCACCTCTTGAAGAAGATGTCTGACTCCTGGAGTGCAATCTGGTGATATATAAAGCAAAAGGAGAGAGCTAACAAATAGTCTGATATCAAAAAGAGGAAACAGATTCAAGGGCAGGGGATGAGGTGAAGGAAAGAAAATATCATACCATAAGGTAGGTCATGGACATGGTTTGCCTAAAGGTGTTTTCACGCCTAGTTCTTTTCTGAACTCTGGTGTGAATTCATTTAGGGTGATATGAACACATCAGTTGTACTCTGGTGTGGATCAAAACAATGGTACCGAGACCTTTTGTATAGGGTGTTCTTGGTGTGGTAGCAGGTGAACCCTGGAGTGGTTCATATGAGGTCTGAAAGTGATCTGACATGGGACCAATCTAACTACATCAGTGTTTCTCAACCTTTAAGTATTTGCGACCCGAGTTTTCATAACAGTTTTAATCGCGCATCCCCTAACATTTTTTTGAAATGTAGATGCATATTTTATTATACCTACTTAACTGTTATCGACATTTATCTAACTCTATATTTATCATTCTAGTATCAGAATGTAGTTTAAGTTAATTTGTTTTGGTTTCAACAGATGTTTTTTTCATATTTTTGATTCTTGTTTTCTTTTTTTCACATCTTCACTCCCCCTTTTTGTTACTTCGCGCCCCCCCTAGGGGGGCCCGTCCCACAGGTTGAGAACCACTGAACTACATGAAATGATGTGCATTATGGGTGACATTGTGCATGGTGTGGTAGTCATGCTAAGCATGTACAATCCTAGCCCCTGATTCAGGCTCAAGGCACAAAAGGCAAACCTAAAAATAACAAACCCAAGTCTATTAAACGTTTCACAAAGAACAAGTAATGAGAGCAAAAGCTCAAAAACTAGGGAGTCAAAACAAGAACATTTACAAAGTAAGGAATAAAAAATGAGCTGAACAACACTGTCATGTTGCAGCCAATGTGTGGTTTATGTTTATCCCTGGTTTATGTTTATTTTTCATTTTTTATGTCTTCTTTGTGTATTGTAAAGTATTATTTTTGTAATGTTAATTGTATTTGCATATTTTGTTGCTGTATTCTCTTTATTTATTTGCTGTCTATGTATTATGTGTCCTTCTTTGTTTGTGGTATTTTATGGGTGGAACCCCAAGGGTCAGGGCCACCAAAACATCACAGCTGAAGGACCACACTTAGCCAATACATTGTGAGACTGTGGAGTGTGCCTTTAGTAATTTATTAGCATTTGGAAAGTGTACATATCATAAGTATTGGTTTTCTGCATTCTGGATATTTTGGTTCTAGTTGTAGTTTTTGAGTATCGGATTTTGTTTTGGGTCTTATTGGCTGTGGATTGCCTTTCTAGACAAATAATTTCTGGCCTTTTTCATATTTTTTGCCATTTTTGTTCTTCTTTGTATAAAGGAGTATATTTCTTTATAAAGATCCTGTTTTTGGATTTTGTAATTTTTTCCTGTTTCTCGCCATTGAAGGTCATCTTGATACTTTTTAGACATTTAGAATAGAATTTTAAAAGCCTGTTCCCCAATTCTGGCCAAAGTCTGCCAAGTTTGGGATGTGCCTGCCTGTGGTGGGGCCTATTACTGGGCAAGCTAGTGAAGGCCCTGACACATATCAAGATGGGTTTAAGCATAACTCCAGTTTTATTCCATTTGAATTGACTTCCAATTGAAAAACATATTCACTTTAAAATTTGTCTTTAATCATCATGGCCCCACACAATAAATCCCCCTCATATTTATCGTTATGTCTCAAACAGAGCTCTATGCTCTGCTGATACCTATCTTCTTGTGGTTCCAAAACACAGGCAGAAAGTCTCTGGGGCTTAGGCCTTCAGTTGTTATACTCCTTAACTTTGGAATTCATTCCAGATCAGCACTACGAAACTGCAATGTTCAGATGTGCTCAAATGATGTCTTAAGGCTTTTTTACTTGACCAAGTTTCTTATTTTTCATTTAGGTATTTTTATTTTAATTATTATATATGTTTTATTTTGTTCTGCTTTATGTCATTTTATTTTAAGCTGATTTTTGTCTTTTGTATTTGTATTTAATTGGCCTTTATGATGTAAATTGCCTTACAAATTTTTGGTGTAAAGTGGCTCTGAAACAAAATCCTTTAAAATCATCTGCATTTTATTGCTGTTTCTGTTGTTTTTAGGGAATTATATGTCTTATTTGTATGTATATCTGTTATGTTTATCAATGTGTGCTGTCTGTTTAAATGGATTTACATTCTTTGTTCTTTGAGGGTGGAGCTTTAATATGTGAGGACACCCTGATATCACCATTCCTGAGCTCTCCATCTGGCTATATAAATAAGCAGAGAAGGTGCAGACTTTGGGAACCATTTGTTTGTTGGAGCTTTAGTGAATATTGTGTTTTCTGTGTTGGATTCTCTGGATTTCTGATTATTTCTCACTTTTTTAAAGATTCTGATTTTTGTATTTTGCTGTGGATTGCATTTAGGCTGTGTTTGCCCTGTAATAGACTGGCACCCTTTCCAGAGTTTGTTCCTGCCTTGTGCCCTATTGCTCCCAGAGCCGCCGTGACCCTTTTCAAGAAAAAGCGGATTAGAAAATGTCTGATTGACTGCCATTAGGGTAACTCCTTTGTGCTGCTTTTGCTTTTTTGTATTTTGCTGTTTTAGTTAATAAATCTTTATACTGATTCTTTGTTTGCCCTTTAACTAGAAGCCAAGGGTTTATGGTCATCCTTCCTCTTGTTGGGTTTTTGTTATATTTTGGTGATATTTATTGTTGTTTTACCAGCTCCCCATTTTTAGGCCAACTCTGGCTGAACGCAGCATGTCACCTTGGGGGTCTAGTTGGGTTAGGTTGAAGCTCTGCTGGAGAGACTGATGAAGACCTCAGCATTCTTGAATTGCTGCTTTTGGAAGCCTTATACCTGTTTGTCATGGAGGAAACTCCAAATTATGCAAGCAGTAATTAGAAATTCAAAACACATACCAAGAAAATATTAAAAGGAATTGAGAAAAGCATGTACATGTAACCAAAAATAATTAATATAAATTATCAAAATAAATAAACTTAAAACAAAAGATTACTGATTGATCCATAACACTGGGTAAGCTGCCACAGGTATGTATTACATAATTGGCATGGTGACTGACTTTTCTTATTATTTTGTCAGGTATCAACTACAAGTCTAACCTGACAGGAGATATTAAACAAATATTTTATTTTATAAAATAGAAGATGTTCTTTTGTAAAAAAAAAAAAAAAAAACAGGAATCCCATGGAAAACAGAAACTAATCTACAGTAAATTTACACATTTTCTAAAATTAAGCTTGGATAAAAAAGTGTTCTGTAATAATTCATCGTGGAGTGGCATTGTATCGAAGCAGGGTGCTTAAAATCTCCAGTGTATTTTTTGACAATACAATAAATCTATTTAGAATATAAAAGACACAAGGCATGCACCATATTAAACCAAATTTCATTTATCCCCACATTTACAAACCGATTTAATTTTATTTGAGAGCCAAATGTAAACTATATTCTGGACACTCATAATGCAGTGCCAGGCTTTTGAATGGCTCTTACATGCAATTTACTCTCCCCAGCTATCAAGTAAACCAGTCAGTTCCCTGTGGGGAGCATCCCAGTTTGACCTGGAAAACATTTCGGAAAAAATTTGATGTGTTTAACACATGACCTTTCCTACATTAAAGCTGTGATTTTTGCAGTAAAATATTACTGGCCAATATTTGATTATGTGAAAATGGAAGAATCACATTTTGATGAAAAAATGTTCATTCTCCATTCCAAACTCTGCTTGGGGGCAAACCTGCACAAAAATGCAAAATCATTATTACTATTAAAAAGTATTACCACTTTTGTACATTTTGCTTAAGGAAAGTACATTTTAAGCTTTTTACAATACTAATATCTGGTACAGTAATTCATTTTTGAATGATCATTACACCCAAGAGATGGGAAATCGTGTTAAAGGATGACTAAATTGTGCAAAACTGTTGAACCGGATTGTTCCTGTTCTCTGATGTTCAACATGTTCAGATCGTGTGCTCCAAGAGGTCCGGCAGATGTTGAAGGAGTTGGTCTTGACATCCCAGCAGACACCGGAAGGGGATGTTTGGTAGGAGAGTCGTTTGTAGGTCGCTGATGATGGTATCTCACTTCTGCTGATTTTGCCTAAGAGATGGGTTAGCAGAGCGAGAAGCATAAGAGAAATAAGCACTGGAAGAGAAGTAAACAACAGATTCTGACTCATTTTGCCCATAGTTTTATTTCTTATTTATTGAATCACTAGGGGGCTTTGCCCCCTGCTCGCTTTGCTTGCCAATTCCTGTGTTTGGTTTTCCGGATACACACTTGTAAAATTTTGTTTTTCTTTGAATTGTTGCTATTTCATTAGTTTCACTTTTATTGCAGACCTTCTTTAAAAACAATATTTGGAATCTTTCGAGTCCCAACATGCTGAATCTTTTAAATGAGGTCTGTGAGACTTGTGTTTAATGACTTTGTACCATAATTCAGGATAGGTTTCTCTGTTTGGAATTTCAGCACAGACAAAACGATCTTCATCATCAGCAGTTAATAATTTTTTTTGCAAAGTAACCAATAAATGCATGTGAGGTAAACCCCATTTTTGAAAAGCACTGACTTAAACTTCAAAGCCTTACAATATTTATATACTTCTGACATATCACCTATGTCCATATATTCGATCTCTATTCGCCTTTTCATTATTTCTCTGAGTAATAATTTCTCTTTCTTTGCGCTAATGTGATGTTTACTTTCTTTGTTTTGACACTTTTGTTTTTTTCTGCTTTCATATCCTGTATCTTGCTCTGCATGTGTTTCGCGCCTACGTTTTTTTTCAGTCTTTTGAATTCCACTGTTTTCATTATCTATAACCTGCTCTGCATGTGTTTGGCCCCCTTGTTTTTTAACCTCTTTATGACGTTTTACTTTGTTTTCTACTCTTTGTCTTTTATTTCTGACCTCGCTTTGTCGTGCTATTTTTTCAATTACACCTGGTCCGTGATGATTATTTTCTCTTTCTTCAATTAACAATTTCCTTTTGTTTGTGCTTATGTGATCTTTACTATCTTTTCTTGATACTGTAGCAACCTCTGCTTCCGGCTCTAAAACAGAAGAATTAAAAAAAAAAACCTGACAGACGTAGTAAAGTCTCGCAAAAGAATGCACACTTCTTAACCTCAAACACAACATTCTAGCACCCTCTCCAACTCCTCCTGTCCCGGGACCCCCCACCTTACCGCATCAATCAATACCCCGCTGTCAGTCTTCCGTGCTGTACTCCGCCCTCCCTCAATTGAACGTAACAGTCACTCAAAAAAAAAAAGGTTTCAACCTGGCTGGGACACTACAATATTTTCGAATTTTCCTGCTTTCATATTCTTTACCTTTGTCTGCATGTGTATCGCGCCATCGTTTTTTTTTGAGCCTTTCGAATTCCACTGCTTTCATAATCTCTAACCTGCTCTGCATGTGTATAGCGCCTACGTTTTTTAACGTCTTTATGAAGTTCTACTTTGTCTTCTACTCTTTGTCTTTTAATTCTGAGCCCAATTGGACGTGCTTTATTTTCAATTCCACTTGTTCCAGGCTGATTATTACTTTCCTTATTTTCTGAATTTGCACCTAGATTATTCTTTTTTGCATTTTTTCTCTCCAGCGCTTTTGAGTCTCTTTTCTCCGCATTGCTCTTTCTTCTTTGCTTATACATTGATGTTTCATTTATAATGTATTGTCCTTATACACTTTATATATGCTGAGAGCCCTGGATATGTGTGTGCTCAAAGCCTTGATACGACTGAGTGTTTTGCTGCCCGTGGTCTTATTTGATATTGGTTGTAAGTAGGGCGTGTCTTGCAATAATCTCATGTTCTACACCCCCGCAAGACGGTCCTGGGTAAATCTCTTGGCACAAAGTTTCATGTTTATGGTCCCCCATGAAAAACTCCGTGACCAATCTCTTTCATCTCGTGGGTCTTTTAAGTGTCTTCCGTGATCTTCAGTGAAAATCACATCTCATCTACCTATTCTTTTTATAATAGAGAGATTTATTTAGATTTTAACTCCCTCACTGAACAGTTTTTTTATGGATGGATCATTTATTGAAGAACTTGCACTACACTACTGGCACTTTGTTTGGATTGTGAAAACTAAAGCACTATTTAATTTTGCACCATCTTGTCCTTATTATGTGTCCTAATTGCCAGGGTAATCTCAGTACATGACTGTCAATGTCCTTTGTTCAAGAAGTATGACCGCTATAGCCAACTAGGAACATCACAACATGGTAAGCCTAACATCCAAGTTGATTTCATTTTGATTACTGACCTTTCTTACCTTCTCTTTAATTTTGGTTTCACATTTTTGACTAGTTTGAAAGATTTATTTGACTGTCTGGTATTGACTCTTGTATACTTTGGATTTTGATTCCATCTCCCCTCAGTGCAAAAATAAGCAAAATAAGTCAAAAAGTGCCTGACTAAATACGTAGCACAAAGCAAACAAGACCAGTCAAGTAATCAGAATTCAAGAACGAGAAGCAAAAATCCAAAAGCTATAAGAATCAAAAACAATACTTACTGACGTTAACAATCTCCACCAAAATCAATGAAACTTCTATGGGACTACTCAACCCCAGGCTGAAATATAATGGCAGAGGGTGGGCCTTTAGGCCTTCACATAATGGTGGCCCCACTACTTGGGGGTTCCACGACAGAAAACGAGGAACATAGACAAACAGCATGAATGCACAATACATAAATGCTAAACAATAAATAAAAGACAAACTTACCAAAAACTACATAAAAACAAAAACACATAAAAAATAAAAATTAAAAATGGCATCAATGGCAATAAATGGAAAATGATCTTGAGCACATTTGTCAAAAACAAAACATTACAATATAAAATGTATTAATATTAATCATTAAAATATGGGCATTTGACAACAGAGCAGCACTAAACAAAATTGTCAACAGCATTCCCGGAGAAAACAAACTTCTGGGTAGTGTGCAGTCAGTTATAACAGACCCAGTCGCAGTTCTTGTGACATTACCCCCCCGGCACATTCTGACATATCATAAGCGTCCCCTCCTGGCAATGGCACTGGACCCTAGTGTGATGCCTTATCGATAATTGTGGCTCCTGCATCTGAACCCTGTCAAAGGCAATTGCTTGTGCTGTGGAGGACTGTGGGAGTGCTCGGGGAAGAGCTGTGTGATCAGTTTGCCAAGGGACTACAAACTTTAGATTTACTTTCACTGTTTCCAGCTGGCTTTAGATGATATATTTATACCTTCCCATTTAATGATTAACATTTAGGTGCATTTACAATCTAATTCATTAATTTTATGCTCACTTGTATGTCATTTTGTGTTTTACTTTTGGTATACTATGTAAATTTGCGCTGCACTCTATGGTTTTAAACAGATAAGGATAAATTGATTTGAGTTGAGCCAAGTTGAAAGTCAGACTTTTACTGATGTGACAGAGCATTTTCAGTGACCTTGCAGCATTGTTGAGACGTTACTTTTCCGTCAAATGCACACAGACAAAATACAATTATATTTCTGAAGTTCTCAGGGAAAGAGTAATGATGCTGATGTATAAACAGCTTGAATAAGATTGCTTATAGTAATTAGACTTACCACTGAAAAAACAACTCTCATAACACATGTTCTTATTTCTCCTGTTGCAGAAAATACTTAGCAGATAAAAAAAAGTCTCGAGTCATTGCTATAAATGAAATGCAAGGACGCCCTTTATTTATACCAACTGGTGGAGGTTCACTATGTGAGCAGCAAGTCTGATTAATCTTAAGAGAACAGCTCCTGTTATCACTTGGGATCATTTACATATAGTAGCTAGTAAATATTTCTATCCCACCAGTGACCACTCAGATAAAAGGTACATTTTAGCAATACCATTCTGCCTCTAAATAACATCCAAAGGTTCCAAAACAGTTAATCATAAAAACATTTGGTTTAGAGAATAAGACTTCTTATATATAAACAGTTGTCACAGAACAAAGCACAAAGTTAAATGTTATAGATGATCTCATTTCCTATTCTAAAATATGCTGGTACAAATGAAGTCAGGATGTCTCAGTTTAACAGGCAGGCAGTTTCAAGCACTTTTTTTCTTTCCCTCTTGCACTCCTGTTGCACACAACGTGTATGCTAAAGGTGTTAAACCACATTACAGTTTGATAAACCATCCACTACAAATTGTGCTCAATAGGAAACCCAACAGTCTCCTCTCGCTTGGTATTATGTCCCCTCTCATAGATTTCTCCTCATTTTCACGTGCATATCCAGCAGTGCTTTCTTCATCCATGTTCCTCCAATCCTGTGTAGATCCCACATACAGAATGTGGTGAAAGAGTGACTGATTTTGACAGTCAGCACATGTCTGCCTGGCTGCCTTTCAAATGGAAATGTAGAGCTTCTCTGTGTTTAAGAGAAACATATGTTGGCATTTAAAAGAGCAACGATCAATGCTCCACTTTCATTCAGGGTCTAAAGAACCTAAGAGGAGACCATATTTTCAATTGTTTTAATTATCTCATGTGATCTATAGTATATATTCAGGGGGAAAGGATGTTTATTAAGTCCCTAAATATTTATTCTATTTTAATTAGCATACTGCCTAACATACCACAGTATTCTATAGCAATGCAGGCAATGCAAGCAGATAACAATCAAGCCACAGAAAGTCTTCTTTATTGTCACTCAGCCAAGTTGTTTGTTTGTCTCGCTCATGGCTGTGCCGTAAACCTTAGGGCTAGTGTGACACTGGGAGAGCAGCAACAGAGACTAAAAAAGATGATTTAAAAAATGTTTATTTCTGTTCTCAGTCCTAAACCAAACTAGAACAGTTCTCAAGGCTATACATGATTAAGTTTTAAACCATTCTGTAAATCCAGGGCATTCTCTGCCCTGTGGTCCTTCTAAAAGAAAAAAAAAAACACACAATGTGATATGAATGAATGACCGTTTCTGCTATATTGACATTGTGTTTTTCTGGTCTTTATATTCTTATTATGGGTTTTGTAATCAATGGTAATACCATTTCTTTATTTTAAGATTTATTTCAGTTAGTTAAAACATTTTCACATCTTGTTCTGGTGCCATTATGTTTCACAACCACCATCATATTTTTTTTTACGCTTGCCATGATGTTGCTAAGGAAATGACAGGAAAGTTTGTGACCTGTGACATCATCACTGAACACAATACAATACCATTTTTGCATAGCACTCTTCAGGGGTGAAAGACAGTACTGGGCATTTCCTAGCCATCTGAGATTGTGGCTAACTCCTTTGGAGTTTGCATGATGTTCTTTGCTTCTGTTTTCCATGTTAATAGACATTTTGGCTCTGGCTTTTAACTTTGATTTAGGGTTTGATGTCTCGTCTGGTTTTAACCATTGTATGTATTCTTTGACTTACATCCATCTCTTGTTCTGTTTTCACTAGATTCTTGCAGCAGGGAAGTTTGAGGTTAAAAAAAGGATGTTAGTTTTACTAGGTTGTGACCAAGTTAAACTGCTAGGGTATTTTTTTTCTGGCATTCTGAGAATTTTACTGCCTTTTCCTTTGTCTGTCTGTCTGGAAAGTGCCTTTTATTATCTGTCTATCTTCTGGAAAGTGCCTTTCATTATCTGTCTATCTATTGTGGTCAACCAGCCCAAACACCAACAGGCAGACATCAGCAGTTCCAAAACACACACATGTTTATTCACACTATTTACAATAGTCCAGCACACAACCCAGTGTCCCTGCACCAAACACCCTTAATTCCAGGCCTTCCAACAGTCTTTCCTTCACCGCCTCTGCCCCTCTCCTCCGAACATCATCATCTTCTTCCTCCCGACTCTGGCTCCCTGACTGGAGGAAGGCAGCCACTTTTATATCCTGAAGTGCTCCAGGTGCCCTTTGACGATCTTCCTGCGGCACTTCCTAGTGTGGCGGAAGTGCCGCATGAGCACCCGGAAGCACTCCGGGTGTCCCTGGTAATCCTTCCAGCAGCACTTCCGGGTGTGGTGGAAGTGCTGACATCCAGGGCTGCTCAATCCTCCAGGCACCCCCTGGTGGTGGCCATGGGCCCCTGTAGGGTTGAGCTTCCATGCTCAGTTTCCGTGGCCCCCATACAGACCAGGGCGACTGCCCTCTCGTGGCCCAGGGGAGGTATAATTCCTCTCCCTGCCCTTCCAGGCATCCCGGCTGGTCATAAGCCCCCAGCCGACCACCACACTATCTATCTATCTATCTATCTATCTATCTATCTATCTATAATAATAGTTTAATATATATTTTGTATGTCTTAGTAATGGAATTTCAGTATCTTCACTTGGTTTATGTATTCCTTTCTCCCTATATTAAATGCTCAATCTAAATACAAAAATAGCTATAGAAAATACATTTTTTTAATATATCAGTACAAGAGTTTAATAGTTTTCCTTTGTGAAGACACTTGAGTCTCTGTCATAGATAGGATTTGATCTCTGTGATAAGCCGAGTCTTGATTTAATTAAAAAGTAAAGATTTACACAAATATTTATAGTTTATCACTAGACATGTACTTATAGAGGTAAAAGTCTGTAAACTGTTGCTGTAGAACAACACAGTAATGCAGTGAGGTCGCACCAGTATTTGGGTCCGAGGCCAATATTTGGAGGCCTACAAATGATTCACAAGCGTGTCTCTGGATTCAACCAGTCTGACGCTGAGACACCCGTCTAAGTCAACTGCAGGAGAAAAATGTTAAAGGTAAAGAGTGCTAAGTTTAAAAGTTTGCCAACAGAAGTATGCACATAAAAAAGTTCAAGACGGAAGACACAGTTAAATTAAAGTGAAAGTTCACAGTGAAGCTCACCTGTGAGGTGAACAAGCAGCCAGCATTGCACAGTTAGTTTAAAGATAAATGTAGGATGAACTACACCTGAGTAGAGAATGACCTACAGTGTACATCTCAATGTTAGTTATTGCTGGCGAACTCCAGAAGACATAAGTGGGAACTGGCTAAACAAAAGAGCTAACCATAAAAATCTGTAGTTCAAACCACCCAGTCTTCTGGTTATTGGATGCATCTGCACTACTGAACAGTTTAGTCCAGCAATAAAAATAAGTGCTTGATTTTGTATATATTAGTAAGAACAGCTTTACTTCCAGTTGTACATATTTTTGGGTCCAAGTAATCTATGGTTGTGGATGCTCATTTTTCATTATTGCCTTTGTGCTTTTTTTTTCACTTTTTTGTTTTATTTTCCTAACCCAGAATATTAGAGTGGCATTAAACAAATGAAACATATTTTAATAACATTCCAGATGCAACCATATACAGTACTTCAAATTAATTATAATGAAAGCAAAGAAAAAATAAAAATACTGAGAAAAAGACAAAAACAAAAAAAGAAAAGATTCAACCCCCCCCACTCATAAGAAAGAAAAAAGGAAGTGAGATTCAGGGAAAAGGGAAGAAAGAAGCAAAAGTCCTCTATCTTTTTTTAAGTATGATAAAACAGTTAATGACATCAAAGACTCAAACATAGGCCCAGCATGCTCATTCTAAAATAGTATTGATGAATTTTTGCTATACTTTAATACATTTTGGGCATATCCTCCAAGAGGGAAGGAGTTTTAATTCTAATTTGATATAAAATTCTACTGGTTGAGCAAGATAAGTATGCGTGCTAACAATGTGGTGTATGCTATTATAATCGATTTCTCTCTATGCCATTTAATGCCATCTGGGGGTGCACCACATATCGCTATTAACGGTTTTGGAGTGATTGTAACACCTAGGCTGATTGAGAATTATGTAAAGATTTTGGTTCAAAATGAAGCTAATTTACTGCAGTGGGCTGGCGCCCTGCCCGGGGTTTGTTTCCTGCCTTGCGCCCTATGTTGGCTGGGATTGGCTCAAGCAGACCCCCGTGAACCTGTAGTTAGGATATAGCAGGTTGGATAATGGATGGATGGATGAAGCTAATTTAGTGCATTCCCGAAATATGGCTTAGTGATGATGGAGCTAGGTTGGGTCTTGCCCTAAGTACATTCTGGGCCATTTAAAAGGAGATAAATGTGATCAGTGAAAGACCTTTAGTTGAATTATGGAATGCTTGGCGCAGATACAACTGGAGTGTATTCTGTATATCACTGAGTTCCACTCCTTTTCTGAGATGCTGATTGAGAAGTTCCTTTCCCACCATTTCCATGGATCTTTGAGAGTTAAATTCTTTGAAATGTTTTATATATTTTTTATATTGTTGTCCGAGTCTTCATCAAGACTGATTAATATGGCCTTTGAGACTGATATAGATGTGATATGTGAAAAGTTGGGAAGGTTTCTTTTAACAAAACTTAAAATTTGCACCTAAGAAAAAGTATGTAGCTGAGAGGTTGAATTTGCAGTGTAACTGTTCAAAAGATGCCAATGTGTGTCTATATAAAGATCTCTATATGTCTTAATTCCTACGGTTTCATTTAGTTAAATACTGAGTACATCTGAGAGTGTTAAAACAGATGGTTACTGTGTATAGGAGTAACATATACGAGCTCCTTTTCATTAATGTGTCCTGCATTGGTGCCATATTTAATTAGCTGGTGAACACCTGAATTACTGGTGCACTGACAATAGTTAGTATTGAGTGGTACACGTAACAGGGCATATAAGGAAGATTTAGAATGGTATTTGTTTTCCATTGCAAGCCAGGCCAGTGTGAATTTATGAGTTTCTGCTGATTTCTGAAGTTTAATTGTGCATATATTTGCTGCCCAGTAGTAAAATTGAAAGTTAAATAGTTGCCATGCCACCTTCTGCTTGATGTATTTTGTTTGAATCCTTCTCTGGTAATCCCCTTTATCTCTCTTTTCTTCCAAGGGTGAATAGCCAGTGGCTTAATGGCTAATGCAAAAAGCATTGGTGAAAGTGGGCACCCACTTGTCAAGTACCTCATTCTAATTTGAAAAATTCAGGGTTTGTGTTATTAATGCCAACTGAGGCTTCTAGGTTGGTATAGAGGAATTTATTACATGCATTATACATGCATTATACTGTGGCCAAACCCAAATTTTTATATTGTAGTAGATAATCCCGTTCAACTATATCAAAGGCCTTTTCTGCTTTCAAAGATAGCAGGACATCTGGTGATTGTGTGTGAGTATACTACATTAAACAGGAGCTAAAGTTTGAGGCTGAGTAACTGCCTTTAATAAATCTGGATTAATCTTATGACATTGCCAGGGGAAGCACATTCTCAATGCTTCTAGCTATGACTTTTGCATACTTCAAGAATGAAATTGGTCTATATGATGAACATTGTAGTAAGTCTTCATTTTTCATTGAAAGAACCATTATTAATTCTTGGTGGAATGTCTGGAGTAAAACCTAGCCTTATCTTCTATAAACATTGTTAACTTTAAAGAAGCCGGCTTAATTGAGCATTTTTTTATAAAATTCAACTAGGTAGCTGTCTGGGCCTGTAGTTTTCCCACTTCACTTTCTATTATCTTGTTGGTGAAGTAACAACAGAACAACATTTAACAAATAATTGACAAAATCGGGGTGCCCAAGAAAAGCAGCATGGCTTTGCAGAAGACTAAAATTGATGTGTTTTCCTGCCAAACTGAGCACAAAAAAGGAAGCAAACCTTAAAACCTACACCCAAAGGCCAGATCAGTTCTAAATTCAGGTCTGGGCCCCTGGATCAGGCTTCACCGCAGGCAGCTTATCCCCCACCCTCTTGGTAGGGCTTGGTTTGCACAGGCCCAAAAATGGGGATAAGACTATTGAAGTTCACAAATAACCAGAAGATCACAACAATGGAGTAGAGGGAAACTGCAAAACATCTAGACTAAATTCAAAACTAACAAAGTTCTTTTATAATTAAAAGGATTTATTGTTACATTTGACAGTGTTATATTAGAATTGAACTGAATGTCATTTTCAGGAATCACATAGATGACCAAATGTCTTTTTTTAGATATACAACAAAAGTGTAATCAAAGTTGAGGCATGAATCTAAGCTTATTACCAAAACTAAAACACCAGCCAAAATCATAAATCCAGATGAAACCAGAGTCTCACGAGGCGTCACAAAGTTAGGATGCTTGCTTAAGGGAGCAGTCGTCTTGTATGTCATGACTACTACAATATCACACAAAACAAAAGTTCTTTCAACCTACTCATAAGAGTGCCTGGTCTTAGTGAGCTTAAGGGTTAAAGATCCAATTCAAGTGGTAGATGATTTGCTGTGGCGTTAGCAGTGGGATACTGAGAATGATAAATTAATGTAGTAAGAGTGTAATAATGATGAAGGTACAACCATATTATGATTGCATGACAGCACAGCTAGTGATTTCAGCTTCCTTATCTGTAGTTAGGTTAGCCAGTTACTGTTGGTTGCCTGTGTAACCAGTCCACATCAAGTTTTTGAGCACAAAGATCAGGATGTGATTATTAGAAAGAGGATCAGCATCTATAATAATGGTAGAAATAGGACAACTTTCACACATAATGAAAATTATGTGGAGAAAAAAATGCAGCTGTGTAGGACATACACGCCTGTTAGGGTGCACTGATGTTCTCTGTTACATAAAAATGATACACGGGCTGAGCTATTTCTCTTTTAACTCAGCCAGATTCTCTAGGTCATTTATGTGTCCTGTCTATAAGGACCAGAGTTTGATACCACATGATGAACATGGTGAGGTAGTAGTATCAGAAGTTATATACCTTTGACAGGTTTAAGAGACAAAGACTGTAAAAGTGCTGGACATGCACACCTATGATGTTACGCCAGTAATACCTTAGAGATCCAAGCTCAGTTACAGTATCTCTCTTTTCCTTGAATAAACACTCTGAGCAGCCATAAAAGTAATTATGCATTTGTCACAAGGATCAATCAAAACCCTCTGTCTCTCACACACTTTTTCAATTTTCTGCATGGAAGTACTATACATCTGGTCTGTTTTATTTATTTATTTTTTACTTTCAAAATCCAGCTATGAACTTTATTTAGTTTTTCAACAAAGAAGTAATCCCAAGAACTTTGGTGTAAATAGCATACTTTGAGCTAGGAACGATTCTTCAAGGCCTTCTGTAATTAAAAATGATTTGCAAGGACATTGTGGAGCAGATCAAATGAACCAGGCAACGGGCAATATTTCTACTGGGTTCATATAAATATGAGCATTTATAAGTTACTGAAAACAACACTGACAATATTGAACCTTTTAGGTACAATACTTAATAACAAAATACAAAACTATTCAAGTTATACAAGCATTGAGCAAATGCTTGAAAAATATAGTTTAACATAGAAAAGTGCAAAGTGCTACACATGGGCAAAAGGAACATCAAATATAAAATCAAAATGGTAGAGGAGAGCAACCAGGTGAATCAAAGGATTTAAGGACAATTTAGGGACATTTAAGCAGTGAAAAGCACCATATAAAATAAAGATTGATTATTGATTAATTCCAGATTTGCTGAGGAATATTCCTTTAATGCCAAGCACCTTCCCCAGAAACCTTCTTTATAGTTATAATTTTTAACAACTCTCCAACGGACTGGCACCCTATCCGTGGGTAATGTCTGCCTTGAACCGAGTGCTGCTAACATAGTCTCCAGCCCCCATGACCCTGAACTGGATCAAACAGGCTGGAGAATTTTATATCATAATATCTTATCTGTGGCAAGCTTCTCAAATTGGGGAAAGTAAATTGCCTATGGTCACACAGTGTCATCAATCTGTGTTTTGGCATCTTTAGAGTACATTTTGTTTGTTGAATGGTCATCTCCATTCAACAGCCATTATGGCTGTGGTAATATTGTACTACTGCTATGTATGCCCATTGCCAGCGAGTGGTGTGTTGTGCCATCAGACCAACTCTGTATAAGGTGAAAGTGTGCTGATGTAACCATCCTAGTGTAGAATCTTTTCTGAAAATCCACAAAATCCTTGCAAATTTATAGTAGTTAGGAAAAGGAATTTGTAGCTAGTGTTACATTTTCATTTTACGTTTCGACATACACTTTAATAACCTGGTTATTCACAGAACCCTGATTTCTAAAATGCCATGTAAACCCTTAGAGAAATCATGTCATTGGCCTCTGACAAACCTGATTAACAGAGGTGGATTTCTCTGCAAATAATCTGATTATACGGCCATGTAAACCATTAACTGGGTTACTGTTAAGGATTTTGTGGTCTGTCAGCCTGTGCATGTATTTGTGTTGCACACGCTTTCAGTAGACACCGGTAGTAACATCCACAAAATACATTTCCAGAAGAAAATGTCTGGGCGATTGCAATTAATCTGTCTCAGTATTTCAGAAATCTCTAAATTTGTGTTGATCAGCTGAATGTGCAGCACTAAACTCAGTAATCTCAAGAGCAGTAAGTTCACATGTTAAAAGTAACATGCATCAAGTAGTCCAAATACTTTTTAAAGTATCGAGTTGCGTAACACATATCTTATTGAAGTAAAAATACCTGTGTTATTATTATTCCAGCAGTACTTGGTGTAAGTAAAGAAGAACACATACCAGGTTGGTCCGTTGCAGGGTTCAATCACACCCTCCAAGCATAAAAGAGTTTGCTGCATGCAACTTGTTAACAGAAACCTATCAATAAAGCATTGATTTGACTAAACATTTATGAAACACAAGAAAACGATCACAGGCGTCATTCTTACTTTCTGATTTACAGTGGCTGATGATGACATTTAACTCTTTTTTTTTGTGCAGTTTAATGACTTTGGAGCATTTTAATAAAGGAGAAATCTAGAAGTGGACTTGCGCTTGTAAATACGGATTATTATGAAACCAGGTTTTAATTGGGTTATTCACCTTATCCCGATTATATTATTGCATGTAATCAAAATACCTGTATATATTTGTGCCTAGCATCTTGATTTTGGCCTTTCAGTTTCTTTTTGATAGTTAACAAACCAGACTACACTCTTGCCATTTAAAACACTGTTTTGCTCCAAGCATACTCTCATTCTTTAAGTCTCTAGCATTTCAAATATATAGCCTATGTCCACACTACTACATTTTTATTTAAAAACACAGACATTAACCTCAATTATTCACTTTTTGTCCACACTACCCCAAAAAAAAGTACCATTTGAAAACACCCTGCAGAGCTGTATACTTCTGAAAACGCCTACTCAGCATTGTAATGTGGAAGGCTGAAAACAAATACTTTAGAAAACGCAAAGTCTAATCGTGCTGTGATTTGTTCTTGCTGATTATGTCACCCTTCCCTCATTGGCCTTCGCTGATTGGACCCTTCTTGTTGCAATGTCTCATTTTCTGATTGGCCACCATTCAGGGATGAAAACCATGCACCAGCATAGTGGACATAGAGGAGTTGTTTTCCATGGTGCTTGTTGTGTTGCTTATCTGTATTTTGTACAGAATGAATGCTGCATTCAAGTAGAAAAGGAAAATAGTTTACCGTTCACTGCAATTTTGCGATAAATCCCGTACATTACCATCCTTTCAATGACTTGTTCCGCTGATGCATGCATGCCCAGTTTTAGGGGAATATCTATGTGTTATAAGTTTTAAGTCATTATACTTTCTACTGAGATGCTTTTTGAACAATATGACAATGCTAATATAGGCAGAGATTTTACAATGAAATGGTAGTAAGGTAGACATGACCATAATGACATAACATTCAACCTTCTGATTTAAAACACAGCTCAGAAGAGATCAGGTGATGGCACTATTAAGAGGAAGCAGTCACCAGTGTTTCAAAAGTTTTGCTTCTCGGTGCTGCTCTGCACTAACATTATTATTATTATTATTATTATTATTATTATTATTATTATTATTATTATTATTATTATTATTTTATAAAAGATCAGTTGTTTCATGTTTCTCTCCTGTACAGTGGTGTCTAAGTTACTAAGTGGGTAAGGTTCCTTTATGGCCAATGGAATTATGGATCAGAAAAGGGAGGAGTGGGAAAAAAAGGGAGGGAGTGAAGTAAAATGAATTGAAATCATATTATGTACCATAGGGTGTGTTACTTAAATTGAAATATTTTGCATCAAAAATCTTAATGAATTTGGGGTTCTTCTAACTTTAGTCTACAGCTGTCCCATACATTGTCTATATTGACTTTCTCTCATAAAGGACTTCAGCAGGCGTCATGAAGCAGCTTAGATTCACCCCACTAATGGTGTGTTGTCACAATAGCAATTCTGCTCAGTACGAGACAAACTACAGGTTCATACTGCTGTTTGTGCTTGACTGCCAAGCCAATGGTGCAGAGCTAACATCTGCGGGATTATGACTGAACACCTCTAAATCAGAATCTGACCCCTAAATGTAGTTATACCCCAGAGTTTCAGTGAACCAGGAATAGTTAGACCATCACGGGGAGACATTCCAGATGGGGAAAAGGAGTGGGACGGATGAGCAGTCCCTCCTTCTTATGCTTCTGCACCACACGTTCAGGGTGAACCCAGAACCTGCATATCCTGTATACCTTTTACCAGTCCAGTTAAGGGTATACTGATGGTCTCACAAATACTCAGTTCCCACTGGCCAGGCCATTGATGTAAGCAGTTAACCTAAAGTACATTTCTTTAGGATGTGGAAGGATGTCAAACTCATATGGACATGCAGTGTGAGAGAACATGTGGTCTCCACAAAGAGAAAGGCTGTGTGACATACAGTAAATGAACCCTGGTCTTTAATGCAATGGAGCCACTATGCCACCTTAACTTTTTTGGGCTCTAAAACTTTGTAAATTTCCCAACATGCAAGATTCTTTAACCTTTGCTTAATAGAATCTGAAAAATGTCTAAAGAAAATGCACACCACAGAGTTTTAGGAGCGCCTAAGTGATAGTCACACCTGTCACTTCAAGAATAGAAACGTGACAGGGCACATTAGGCTCCAAGACAGGTGCTGAGAGAGCAGTCTAACCTGAAGATAGCTCCTCGTGTTGTGGGTTCAAATTACACTTTAGACGCTTCTGATTTTTAAACTCTGTGCCTTTCATGGACTAGCTTGCTCATCTTTTATTTGCCCCATAAACCTGAATGCAAAATGCACATTTAACAGCTTTTAAAACATTTTTTTAAAGTCGTCTCTTAGTCCAATTTGAAATGGGATATAACATAACATACTCAATACGCCATAGCATAACAATCTTAACCTGCTCGTTCTATGTCACGGTTGCAGGGGGCCAGAGCCTATCTGGGTAGCAATGGGCTCAAGGCAGGAAAAAGCCCTGGACATGGCAGCAGTCCATCTCAGAGCCACACTTGCACTAACAGTGGAGCCAATTTGGAGTTGCCAATGAAAATGTAACAAACCTTATTTCACCTTTAATGAGGTTTACCAAGAATATTTAACATCGCATATTGAAAACACCTTATTTCCAATTTAGTAGGGGGACAAATCCTATCCAGAATGCAAAGTGTGTATGGCAGGAAACAACCCGGAACTGGGTGTCAGCCCATTACAGAACACGCAGTAACACAATGTGAGAGCACAACTACACATACATTTTATTGGGATGGTGGCATATTGGTTGGTACTGATGCCACATAGTAGCTCTAGGGACATGGGCTTGACTGCCAACATGGTTGGGTTTTCTCCCTCATCTCAAAGATGTACGTTTTGTTTTCATTTAAGCTGACCTGGTATCCGTGACTGTGTGTGGACTGGCACTGCGCACTGGCATGGCAAGTGATTTGAGCCTGAAATGGTCAAAATAGGATGGAGCCACCATAGTAAATAAATAAAGGTTTGGAAAATTAAAATGAAAAATGAAAACTTCACAAATATAAAAAAACGAAAGCACAGGAAAATATTTCTTCACCAGTCATAAGTTTTAATTTTGCTACTATTTTTTATACGTTACATTTTCTATGTTTCCTTTCATTCCTGCATCAGAGCAAACATACTAAACAGATATTTACAAATATAGTTTGTGGGATCAATCAAACTGTAAACAGAAAATAGCAATGCAATTTTAAAATAGAGATGTTTGAGAAAATGCAGACTCATTGTGAACTCATGTTCTCATATCTGGAACTCATTTTAAGACCTCTGGAATTCATTTTCAACGCAGAATTTGAAGCCCATTTACAGAGACACAAGCCTTTAAACAACCGTTAGACTTGACAGGCACCAACGCAGCTGAACAGAACGTTTTGATTAAGTCACATAAATTAAATGATTAATTGAGGAAATCTCTATTTTCTCATCTTGGGAGAAACTGAAATGTTAAGCATGTTAAATGTTCCAAGAACAGGAGCGAACCAAACTGACAGAATTTAAGAGTGCTGTAAAGCAGCAGAGGTTTTCATTGTCATGGCTCGATTCCCCGATTTGTGACGCATATGCTCTGAAAGTATACTTCCACTATAATGCAATAATAAAATTACCATGTATACAAGAATACAGCTATAAATTCTTTTTAGGGCTCATAAAGGTACACCCTTCTTAGCAGTTTGTAATTGCAAGTTTATAGTATCAGGGTTTTATATTTTCACAGTGTGTTAATAGTCCTTTCTTTTTAAATAATCCAATTACAACTACAAAATATTAAAGTTATACAATATATGGCTCAAAACAGCACAATAAGTATTTATTTTCTAATATTCATGTATTAATTTGTTTTTCAAGAACAGCAGAAAGCCATTTCCTGGTAGCAAAAGAGGCCAAAGAAGATCCCACCTTATAATTTCTCAAGTAATGGTGGTGAAGCAGGGGTTATTAGCTCCAGGTTTAACTCTGTCACAAGCTGTGTGCAGTTTGCATGTTCTCCCTGTGTTCACATGAGCTTCTCTGTTGCAGCATCTGCTGAATTAAATGGTTACTTTAAACGAAGGGTGATCAGTGTTGGTCCATGGGGGACACAGTGGTTGTAGGTTTTTGTTCCAAACCAGTTGCTTAATTAAAAAACAATCCTCACCAATAAGAGATCTTATTTAATATCATGACTTGTTAGTGTTTTAACTCTGCAATTTCACATCATTCTTAAATCGTAGATTTTTTTTCCTTTCTAATGATATCATCCAAATGATATGAAGCGTAAAACAGAAGAGTAATTTGCAGTTCTTCAGTTCATCTTCAGTTGCTTTCTATGTATTTTATTAAACCAAACATTTATTTTATTAAAAATGTATTAAAAATCTTATTAAACACACACAGGTGTAAAAGTAACCAAGCTCGATGGAGAACTGTTCCTTTGACATTTGCATGTCATATTACTAATAAGGTGCAGCTAAAAAATAAGCAATTATGGGTTCAAAATCTTAACAAGTGAGACAACTAAAATGGAGCAGAAAATGTCCCTTGAGCAATAAGTGCTTCATCAACAATAAATGACTTCTCATGAAGCAACTGAATTGGAAAAAACACCTGCAGCCACTGCAGTCCTCCAGGACCGATGTTGCTCACCCCTGATTTATACAGTCTGACTCTGAAATAACCAATCAACTAAAAGAAGTTAATTAGCAGCAAAAAAACATGTCACTAATTAAGAAAATCATTGGAGTGAAAATCTGGATCCATCGTGGCCCTCCAGAATTTTACTCCAGGAGTTGGGCACCACTGCTTTAAACTGTCTAATGAGTGTGGCCTCCAATGGACTGGCACCCCTTCCCAGTTTTAGAAATGAAACTTACGAAATCTCCTGGTGATGTTGTACCTTCCCATATTGTAAGAGAGAGTTTTGATGTAAGTGACCCCTGTATTTAATGTATTATAAATTCTTTGTTTAGGCACAGTTCCTACATGTCACAAGCATGCAATTGTCCATCCTTTGCTCAAAAAAGCATAATCTTGATTGTAAGATTTTTTAATAACTATCGTGTAATTGCTAAATTGCCATTTCTTTCTAAAATAATGGTGAAAGTTGTTCTTGGTCATCTGTTACCATTTCTGGATGCTGATGGAATACGTGAACCATTTCAGTCTAGTTTTAAAACTCATCATAGTACAGAAATAGTTTTGTTTAAAGTGACATATGATTTGTTACTTTCTGTGGATTCAGGTGACAGTGCTATTCTAATTTTGCTGGACCTTTCTGTAGCATTTGACACCATGGATCACATTATTCTCATTTCTCGCCTGGAACATTGGCTTGATACTAAGGGTACTACATTACTACTTTACTTCTTATCAATCACAAAGAACATTTTCAGTGGCACTGGGTGAGTTTTGCTCTTCTTGTGCATCTTTTCCATGCTGTGTTCCTCAAGGATTTGTTTTTAGGGCCACTTTTTTTTTGTTTATACATTCTCCCTCTTGGTAAGAATATATTCCTTTTAATTTTTATGCCGATGACCTACAGCTGTATTTCTCATTGAAATTTAATGAGTCTTTACAGCCTCTTTTTGATTGCAGGATATCAAGGGATGAATGGATAATAACTTTATTCAGCTTATTGATGATAAAATTGAGGTTAATTTATTAGCCGCTCCAAGTCCAGTCAATGTGCTTTTAGAAAAAGTTGCTTAAGTCTAGAATTTAAATCAATTTTGACAAAAAATAGCCAAAACACTAGTCCTAGACTTGTAAAAAAATCCCAGAAAATACAGTAAAGGATCAAAATTTCAGACTGAAAAAATATATACTGAAACCAAGGCAAACATTAAACATTTTTAGCAATACTTAAAAAACAAAATTGACTTAATTTAGAAAGCTTCAGGGACACAGAAGGAACAATCATTAAAAATTAAAGGGAAACTGCAAATGAACTAAATACATGTTTAACCAAAGTATTTTTAAAAGAAGAAATAACTACAGTAGAATAAAAACAAGGTCTGGGTTTAAAGGGTCACTTGTGCTTCACCCTGATGCTTTAAAAAGGAACAAAATCCCTGGGCCTTTTGAGGTTATATCAGTAGTACAGAAAAATAAATTATAGACATTGCAGTATTTATATACCTTTATACTTGTATACCTCATGACTAGAAATTTCCAAATATGATTCCAATGTTCAATACAGGAGATGAAAAAAAAGATTTCTGCAATTAATAACCCTTAACTCTCTCCTACGCATAATTAGGGAAAACAATAATCAGATAATTTTGGAAGACAATTTATTTGAAAATATTATTTAATAACACTAATATGATTTCATGAAAGGAACACCTGCCAAAGTATTCTGTTTGATGTTCTTGAACAGGTAGCTGGAGTGCTAGACTAGAGTAAAGCATGCTGCATAATTTATTCAGACTTTCAATAAGCCTTTATTATATATGACCATACCAAAAATTGAAACGAGTATCTTTGGAATCAGAGGTAACCTACAAAACTGAAATTCAAAGAGTTTAAAAGAAGTAGATAATGACCCATAATGGAGGCGGTCATGTGTGGAATCTGTCCTTGGACCTTTATTTTTTCTACTTTATGTTAGTGACATTGAGACAATTATGAAATTTGGAAGTGACACTAGTATATAGAGAGTAGCAAACACCAAAGAGGAAGCAAAAAAATGTAGGAAATACTAAGACAACTTCAAACCTGGATAAATAGTTGGAAATGCTGTTTAATGTGAAAAAGGTAAAAACAAACAATAATTATTCATATAAATTGGGTCACACTGTCTTGCAAGAAACAACCCCCGAAAAGGAAATAGAAGTTTGTGTGGATGCAGCATTCTCTTATTCTAGATAAAGTGCAGAAGGAATTAGAAATGCAAATTAAATCTTAAAACTGTTGGAGATAAAGCAAGGGATGTTATGCTCAGACTGTGTAATGTAATATTGTGTCCTGCCATGAAACAAAAAGGTGATTGAACTGAACTAAACTGGGAGAAGTACATAAAAAATGAAACTGAAACAAATAAAAATAAACCTAGCTAACAAATCCTAATTAGTGAATCAAAGTAAAAAAAAACAGGCAAAGTGATCAAACTAAATGAAACTAGCAAGAAGCACTATAACAAAAGGCTTCCTTTCAGTATTTTTCAAAACTTATTTAAGAGGTTTGTATCCACAGATCAGGTAACAAAAGGAATCCCAGCTGACCTTTAATCCTTTTGCAGTTAGTACCTGCAGGTCACAACCGTAGAAGCCACACCCCTAGCAACATGGGGAGTGGTGTCAATGACACCTCCTCAAACAGCAGCCATAAAAGAAACTAATAATAATATTGAAGACGTAGAAAATATCAAATGAATTTATATTCGAAACCTAATCATGACATAGTGAGACCACAGCTGGAGTACTGTGTGCAGTTTCTGCAACCACACTTCAAGAATGACATAGCAGCACTAGAGCTGCAAACAGGAGACCAACCAGATGCATTCTGGGATTAAAGGGATATTCAGATCAAATTTAGTTTAGTCTCAAGTAGAGAAGGCTTTGTGGGGACCTGATAAAATGCAGGCATTGATAAAATTGATTCAGCTGAATTGTTTTATTTAAATAGGAGTTCACATACTTCAGTAATTTGTTGGAAATTAAGGGGAAGTGCATTTAAGACTTAAATCAGATGGCACTTCTTTACCCAAAGAGTTCTGGGATTCTTTAACAAACTGCCATGTTATGTAGTTAGACTTGAAAATTTGACGAATTTTAAAATGTATCTTGATGATATACTGGGGCAGCTTGGCTATTAGCTTACCAAGTGAGCTTCATGAACAGAATTGTTTCTTCTGTGTCAAATATCTTATGTTCATTTTGACATACATTCATTTTAAATTGTATTAAAGTACAGTATTATCCTGGTATTATTGTAATATTTATCTAAATTATTAATTTATGTCTTTATGAGTTAGCTGGCTGTTTGACTAGGTCTGATTCTGTCCATAGATGCTTTTCATAAGAATGTCCCCTTGTGTTTGCATTGCTTTGTATGGGGTTGCTGATTTTATACCACATCCATTCCCCTGATGACATGCATTCAGGCTAGTTGGTGATGTTGAATTGTTTGAGGTACACGCACTATCCCATCCAGGCTGAGGCCAATTGCTGTTAGAAATGGCCTTCCTGACCTCTGATTTACACAGAAGAGCAAAGTTTCTGATCACCAAAGTTTCCTATCTGGCTCATTTTACTTTACTCGTATGGAATTGATTTAAGTGATATAAAAGTGGGAACTGCAGAACTCTGCTAGTGGGGGAATTCACAAATATTCCTCCTGTAACCCACAATTGCTTATGACAGGTCAAAAAATTGAATACATGTTCAGTGTTAGTCATGCTACTATATTTTTACATTTTACTTATGGATTGTCTGTTTCCTCTATAACCAATATTCTACTATATTGGTGTCCTTATACACAAGGACTCATTTATCAAATTACCATTGAAATATGTAATATTTTTGATTTTTGATTCTTTACCGGTGGTCTTTGTCCTCCACACCCACTTCTAGAAGGTTAAAAATGACTAATTTCAAACATATGCATGTGGGGTATCATTTTAGACTATTTCAAGGTCAGAGATTATGAATATGATGCTATTTTTGATCGTTTACTAGGGATCTAGCCCTTTATTGACCTCTGTCAGAGGAGGAAAAAATGACAAATTTGTATTCAAATCTTCTTAAATAATATGTCCATTTGTCTGTCCAAGATTTTAAATCAATTGTAGCTCGCAAACCATTTGACCTATTGACCTGAAATTTGGTACACATATACTACATGACGTCTACTATCCACTTTCGGGGTCATGATTGATCTCCAAGGTTATTCCTCTTTTTATTTTTAGTTTATTTTATTGTAGAATCAACTCTCTGCAGCGGGCAGCAGGGCGGCCGTAAGGTGCATACATATGGGCGCTGTTCTCATCCCTACCACTTTTGCCGTCACTTCCCTTACCTCTTCATATCTTTAATCATTCTTGAGGCAGATTGAAGACTTAAGTGCCACCTTAAGTGAAAAATTAAGGAAAACGTACTAAGTAATTGCAACACAAACCACTGACTTAATCAGTTTTAACACGAAAAGATGCCTGATGGAAAAAGAGAAAAGCGGGCTGCTAGGGTGGAGAAAAGAAGAGCTGCTCAGGAAGCAGCAAGCGCATCAACCTCTGAGCAAACGAATTCTAAATGTACAGAGAAAGAGTATGAAAACTAGGAATGGTCACGTCAAGTGTATTCACTGCACGTTATCGTGCAGTGTGCCATTACTGGTTGAGAATATTTAGACTTTAAGCATTTAAATTGATGCAGACATTTTAAAATTTAAAATATTTGGAGCAACTATTGTTTCTTATTTGTACTTTTATCTCATGAGCTAAATCATTACATTTCTTATGACCTCTAATTCAGACATTTCGGTATTAATTATGATTTTCTTGCTATCCATTCATCCATCCATTATCCACTGCTTATCCAAGGACAGGTTGCGGGGGCAGCAGCCTAAGCAGGGAAGCCCAGACCTCCCTCTCCCCGCCCACCTCCTTCAGCTCCTCTGGGAGGACCCCAAGGCGTTCCAAGGCGAGCCGGGAGATATAATCCCTCCAGCGTGTCCTGGGTCTGCCCCGTGGCCTTCTCCCAGTGGGACATACCCGGAAAACCCACCCAGGGAGGCGTCCAGGGGGCATCCTAACCAGATGCCCAAACCACCTCAACTGACTCCTCTCAATGCGGAGGAGCAGCGACTGTACTCCGAGTCTCTCCCAAATACCTGAACTCCTAACCCTATCTCTAAGGGGAAGTCAAGCCACACTGCGGTGAAAACTCATTTCGGCCGCTTGTATCCACAATCTTGCTCTTTCGGTCACTACCCAAAGCTCGTGGCCATAGGTGAGGGTAGGAACGTAGATCGACTGGTAAATCAACAGCCTCACCTTTTGGCTCAGCTCTCTCTTCACCACAACAGACCATTGCAGAGCCCGCATTACTGCAGATGCCACACGGATCCGTCTGTCAACCTCCCGCTCCATTCTTCCCTCACTCGTAAACAAGACCCCAAGATACTTGAACTCCTTCACTTGAGGCAGTAATGTGTTCACAACCCGGAGAGAGCATTCCACCCTCTTCTGACTGAGAACCATGGCTTCGGATTTAGAGGTGCTGACTCTCATCCCCACCGTGAGAGCTGGAGGCCACTGTCCGATGAAGCCAACAGAACCACGTCATCCATAAAGAGTAGAGACAAGATTCTGAGGTCACTGAACCAGACCCCCCCCTGCTCCTTGGCTGTGCCTAGAAATTTTGTCCATATAACTTATGAACAGAATCGATGACAAAGGGCAGCCCTGGTGAAGTCCAACCTCAACAGGAAACAAGTCCGACTTATTACCGGCAATGCGGACCAAGCTCCTGCTCCTCCTGTACAGGGACTGAATGGCTCGTAACAACGAGCCTTGTACCCTGTACTCTTGGAGCACACCCCATAGGATGCCTCGAGGGACACGGTCTAATGCCTTCTCCAAATCCACAAAACACATGTTGACTGGTTGGGCAAACTCCCATACCCCCTCCAGGATCCTGGCCAGGTTGTAGAGCTGGTCCAGTGTTCCACGGCCAAGACGGATTCCGCATTGTTCCTCTTGAATCCGAGATTCGACCATCGACCGAACTCCCTTCTCCAGCACCCCTAAATAGACCTTACCGGGGAAGCTGAGGAGTGTGATCCCCCTATAGTTGGAGCACATCCTCCTGTCACCCTTCTTAAAAAGGGGGACCACCACCCCAGATTGCCAATCCAGCGGCACTGCCCCAGATGTCCATGCGATGTTGCAGAGACGTGTCAACCAGGACAGCCCCACAACATCTGGAGCCTTGAGGAGCGCAGGGTGAACCTTGTCCCCCCCAGGGGCCCCGCCACCTCGGAGCTTTTTAACTACCTTGGCGACCTCGGTCCCTGTTATGGACAGGCCCCGCCCCCCCCAGAGTCCTCCAGCTCTGCTTCCTTAGGTAGGATTGAGAAGATCCTCAAAGTATTCCGTCCACCGGTCAATAACGTCTACAGTTGAAGTCAGCAGGGCCCCATCTCCATTGTACACAGTGTTGGTGGAGCACCGCTTTCCCCTCCTGAGGCACCTGATGGTTTGCCAGAACCTTCTCGGTGCCGACCAAAAGTCGTTTTCCATGGTTTCCCCAAACTCCTCCCATGCCTGAGTTTTTGCCTCTGCAACAGCCGATGCCGCCACACGTTTGGCCTGCCGGTACCCCTCAGCTGCCTCTGGAGTCCCACTGGTCAACCAAACCCGATAGGACTCTTTCTTCAGCTTGACGGCCTCTTGAACCTTAGTTGTCCACCACCGGGTTCGTGGATTGCCGCCACGAGAGGCACTGACAACCTTGCGGCCACAGCTTCATTCTGCTGCTTCAACAATGGAGGCTCGGAACATGGGCCATTCAGACTCAATGTTCTTTGCCTCTCCCGGAATGAGGTTGAAGTTCTGCCAGAGGTGGTAGTTAAAGATCTTTCTGACCGGTTCCTCCGCCACACGTTCCCAGCAGACCCTCATTATACGTTTGGGTCTGCCTGGTCTGTCCGGCAGCCTCTTCCGCCATCTGATCCAACTTACCACCAGGTGGTGATCAGTTGACAGCTCAGCCCCTCTCTTCACCCGAGTGTCCAAGACATAAGGTTGCAGATCCGATGACACGATTACAAAGTCGATCATCGAGCTGCGACCTTGGGCATCCTGCCGCCAAGTGTACTTATGGACACCCTTATGCTCGAACATGGTGTTCGCTATACATGTTGCTATTATTATTTTATTTTACATTTTGTAAATATGTTTTGCTGCTATTTTGTTTCTCTTTCCTGTTGATATCACAGAACTCCAGGAAGTTGCACATGGTGACATCATCATCTGGAAGGTATTTAAGACGGTGATGAGTTCCTCGTGTCATCCAAAATTCTGGATTCTACTAAAGCAAACTTTCAGGAGTATGTTAGTAGTGTGCAACATTTATCAGGGCTACAGATGTCTCGCATTTTTTAAATTAGTTTAATTTTTTGGGTTTGAATTTTTTGGTTTCCTTTTGATCTTATCACATGGTTTCTTTTGATTTTTATCTCTTCTATCTCATAGACCTTCCTATAAAATGCTCTCTGTATTCTTCTTTAAACAAAAAGTCAAACTAAAGGAGGCCTCAGATCGTTACCACAGATAGTTACATGGACAGGCCACATTACCAGGCAGTTAAGGCACAGAACACGTGTTATGTAGAGCGAGAATGGCTAGAGTGAAGTGCCATGTACCCTTCTGTTTATTCCTATTTTCTTGTATAAATAAACCTTATCTTTTTTTATTTTTTGGCCTCCTTGGTGTATACATTGAAGGCTTGAAAGCACTGCTGAGTGATCCCAGGATCCTGTGAACTGTTTTTGGTGACTCATTCTGCTGAAAGCTTAATTGTCAGAAACATGAAATAAAATCAAGTGAAAAAGAAAATTTTAATGAAAAGGTTTTTGAGCAATCCACGTTAGAAGTAGACAAGAGACAGAGGGTATTATCATTGTAGTGTAAGCAGAAGGGTAACAAACCAAAACAAAGTTATCATATGGCAAAAGAAAGTAAATTGTTTTTGTGAAACTTTGAAAATATATTTTATTGAAATTGCAATGCCAGAAACTCGAAGTGTGGTGTAGTGGCTAAGGCTTTGGACCACAAACCACAAACCTGTAGGCTCAATGTTCGTATTTGCTACTCTAAGCGGATCTTTGATGTACAATATAGAAAAGTTTTATATAAAATAATGTGTGTTTTTGAAAGCCCTTTAAAGAAAATAAAATTTATTTGGCCTTGCTTTTGTTTACGTCCATTCCATGAAACACCCTAACAGAGAACAAAGCATCAATTTGCATGTCTTTATTTAATGACATTTTGTCCCTGGCTGGGAAAAGATGGACCTGTACCACAGTGTGCAGCTATAGGTGGTCTGAAAGACCCTGTCCATTACAGGGCACTCGGAAATGCCGGATTCTGGCAAACTACTCCACCCATCAGGCAATCCTGTGCTTTCATTTTTCCCTGTTTTCAGACTGCAGAGTGCAGTGCACTTTCACACTTCAGGTTTGTATTTTTCTTTCTGGTTTTGGCTTCAGCAGCATTTCCTGAGAGTGCAATTTGAGGAATTTACACAGCATTTATGTCTCATTTATTGGTAATTTGACATTATGCACATTTCTAATTTTATATACTTTGATGCACTTACTAGATACTGATCTTATTTATAACCCTTTCATGTGTTTTTTTTTTTTTGCTTTCTATATAGTATCTGGTTTGTTACTTGAATGTTTTACACAGATTGTCCTTTAGTTTTAGTTTGCCTTTCCTCAAATGGTCAGGTTTTAGTACATTTACATCTGATGCTTAAACAATATGTCACCTGATTTGTTTGAATTTCAGTATTATCAGTCCTGTTTACTATACTTTGAAATAAACTGACTGGATTCAATGTCCGTTTTTAGGAAATTAACTGTGTAAAGTGGGAAAACCCTTAATATCAATTGGAGGGCTCCTTTCATTGAAATAATTCACTGAGAATCGGACCAAATACATGGTCACAAATACAATTTGGGTTCATTAATAAATTGATCTCCTTAAAAAAATTCTTAAAAATTCCACATGTATATCTACAGTTTATGTCTGATCGCAAACTGATTATTTGGGTAGTTACCTACCAGGTAACACTTGTGGTTAGTCGGCCAGTCAGCAAACATCCACCACACCCTCTCAGTTGCGAGAAGTAGATCACATACATGCCATACAGTATCTATCAAATAATGCAAAGAGCAGACGACATGTGTTTCACCCTTATTGGGGCTCATTAGTTGTACGCACCAATGCTTCTCCTAGTGGGGATCAAACCTCAGACATCAGTGCCTGAAGCGAAGCCTCTGATATTGCGCCACAGTGGCTGGTTCACTTACTTAACAGGGTGACCATCGGCAGTAAAGTAAATAGACAACAAATAAAACCTTGCTACCACTCTGAGCCTGTATATGCAAATCTTAAACCACTATCTATAATAAAAGTACCAGCAAGTCCTCCTTTTGTCAGCCATCATCCACCTCTCCCTCATTACCCTGATCTTTTCCTCAATCTTGCTTTGGCCCAAAGTCTAATCCCTACTCCAAACAAAATAAACGCTCCTCCCTGAGAAAACCTTTTGACACTTTCCCAGGGTCACTCCCTGCCAAGTCTAGAACTCCTTTCAGCACTTCCTGCCGTCTCTGCTTCACTGTGATTTTAGCAGCCTTTAAAAAGTGGGGTGTTTCAGGCAGCCTCTCAACTGCTTATCTTCTTAAAGGAAGAACTGTATGTGTGTGTTGCCTTGTATCGATCTGCAACCAGCCTAACAGACTAACCCCTGGAGGGTCTATCTGGCCTCAGCTTCTGAAGACAGCAGCGGTATTTTGCCACCTTTTAGCCAAGAGGTCTTGTTTTATGGTTGCACAAGGTTTCCTGCCCCTTGTGCTAACATTTCCACTCAGGTCCTAGCATTACCTATTGCTCTTCTTGGGCACCATGCCTTACAGGGTCTGCTGCCCTATAGCATCTCATATGCAGAGCAGATATTTCTGAACCCCTCACCCTTTCTATTTGGTCCGTCCTAGATGTTTTCCAGGCTTGTTTCCACTTTAGTGGTCCTCTTACCCCTGTAAGTTCTTGCCAGACACTCCATCACTCCATTAAGATGATGATCACAGGTGAATGCATATAAAAGAATCTGGAGACAGATCCCAAAAAAAACAATAACACAATTGTTTTCTTTAGCATGCTGAATTTTATGTCAATTTGTTTCTCGACTGCAGTTCTTTAATCTAGAGCAGCTGAAGTGTGAGGGGGGTCGCCATATACTGTTTACACGGTCCACTGACAAGCATCAGAGATGGAAATGTTTACTCGGCTTTCTTTTGTTATGCATATGAAACTGTATTTGGCTCCTGATCACTTACTATTTTTCATTTTCTATGTATAATTGAAACTTCTAAGAGCAATTTACAAAATCCCAGGAGGACACCACAGTCTTCTGGCCTGGCATCAAGCCAAGAATTGTCATTCTCTTGATGTTACTAAGTAAGGAAAAAAGAAAGAAATTGGCCTTAAATTGTTTTACCAGTGTTATTCAATGTAATGCCAATGTATAAAAGCCACAATGCATTCATCTGCATCACTACTTCTGATCACTAATAATTTTTGCAAATTACCAAAAAATATTTTGGCAAATGTCCAGCAAATGGGGGACAAACATAAAACAGTGCATGATAGAAATTCAAAAAATAAACATGGTGTGTGCTGATGGTCTGCTTTGCTGTAAAGTTAGAAAAAGTTATCAGTCCTTAAATATCTGGCACATAAAATGTTACTCCATATTTCATTTAAGATAAATAACTGCTATTTAAGGTTGTTCAGGCATCTGATTAGGACACCTCCTGGATGCCGACAATGGTGGGGTGTTTCGAGCATATCTAACTGAGAGGAGAACATAGGGCACATCCAGGGCACATTGGACAAATTATATCTCTGAACTGGCCTGGGAACACCTCAATATTCCCTCAGAGGAGTTGAAGGAGGTGGCTGAGAAATGTCGTAGCGTTTTTGCTCAGAAGTTTTCTTGCCCCTGGACCTAGACCCAAATAAGCAATAGAAAACAGATGGATGGACAATTAACTACAAGAAAGGAGCCATGGTTTCTCGTCTCACAGTTCACAAGACCTGGGTTTAATTCCAAACTGAGTGACTTCTTCTCTTTTGCTAGATTTTGCATGATATCCCCATATCTGCATCTATTTTCTGCATATACTTCAGTTGCCTACCACATCCAAAAGATGTGTGGATTAGGTTAATTCCATCCAACCCTTTTTGTTGGTCTGTTGGTTTTGTTTATTACTTGTTTATTACGTACTTTCTCCACTGTCTCCGTGGGTGAAGACCCAGGTGGTGGTGCCACCCTGATATTGCCAATGCTGGGTCTTGGTTTTATAAGTCTACCAGAAAATAAGATCCAGTAATGGCTCATTCTGTAATGATGTGGAGTTCCAAACATGGATGCTAGGCCTCCAAAATACTTTCTCAGCTGGCTTGAACCTTTGCAACTACCCTCACCCCAAACCAGCCAGTTATCCAACTGCTATCTGTAGGCCTCAACCTAGACAGATCTACAAATGTTTAAAAGTTCAAAGCACAAAGAAAATCTCAAGATATTTAAAAAAATGCCTCACCAGAGAGAAATAGTAATAACTCTGGCTTGTAGAGACAAGTCTCACAAAGATCTACTATATAATAAAATACCACTTTCTGTGTATGTGTGTCTGGTTCCTCTGAGCAATCTGATTGGTCAGTTTGGCTTTGGGGGTATGAGCAAAAGAGTAAGTCCGAGGCAAGAGAGGTTGGGACACATAGGGTGGGGAAAGGAGGCGTGTTGATAGTTGCCTATAGAGATGGGAGGCATTCGCAGGAATATAAATGATGTTTTCACAGCAGGTAATGGGGGTCTGTCTACCATTGGTGGTAGTCACAAAATGGATAGGAGATGAGCAAGACGCCCTTAAATGACAAAGTCTGAGAAGCAGACTTTACAGGAGCACACAAAAGAGGAAGCAAGACAGGTTCAGATACACAAGGATGCCAAGGAGACGTGCACAAGGAATGCAGGCCTGTTTCCACTTTAGTGGTCCTCTTACCCCTGCTCAAAAGAGTAAAAAAGGATATGCTTAAAAGGCAATCCAAAAGTGAACATGTCCAAATACACAAATTCAAAAACAAATCCAATGAACGAGCAATAAAATCCAGAAACCAGAGAAACCAACAAAAAACAACCAATAACTCCTAACCACACTTAATGAACCACTTCTGTATCCTTCTTTCTGGCAGACTTATAAAGCCAGAGGGAGGACCCAGCAATGGTGAAGTCAGGGTGGCCTCATCTGTTGGGGCTCCACCCACACACAATAAGGAATGGACGACACTTTAAAGAGACAGTCTATTAATAATGAATAATTCACAAAACCAATAGAAATAACACAGAAACATGAAAAAAAATGAGTCAAAGTAAAAAAATATAAGTAAAACAGAAACTAAATAAAAGCCAGGGAATACACCCCGGCTGTAATAGATGCTGGATGGACTGTCACAAGAAGCATTAAACAGTAAATTAGATTACAAAGTGGTTTCATTTCGGAATATTCATGAGTAGAAAAAAATTATAATCAATATAAATACTGTTAATAGTAATAATAATAGTACTGTCACATGTACAGAGCACAGTGAAATTCGTACTTACATGTCCAACTTGCATACTACAACACCATGATAAACAAGAATTGATTAAAATACATACCTGTATTTTCTTTAATGGGAAATGCAGTTCAACTTACCTTATGTACTCTTAAATAAAAATCAAATGGAAAAAGATAAGTTGGACACAACAAGAGAACATTTGCATAGCAAAGCATGGTAAGGTACATTTTTAAAAAGTTAATGCAGGACAAATGGTCATACACAGCAAGGAAGGAGATCTTCAGTCTGGATTTAAGCGCTATAAATAAGGAAGCCACACAATCATACTTTAAGTAATGGATAGAGAGAGACCAAACCCCAATAAATGTTCATCAAGGATCATGTAGAGAACCTGGAACTTCGAGAAGAAGATTTTAGTTGTGTAACAGATATTTGGTGGCATCGACAATATGTAGTGATTTCAAGCTGTCTCTGAGCCCAGAGTAAGTGGCAAATAGTCCAAAGTTAGTAAATACAATAAAAGAAAAAGACAAATAAACCCAGAAAAATCACATACTTGGATGTAACATATCTTCTTGAACTGAGCCTAAGCTGTCCATGGGGTAGCTAGTTTATCACCCACCAAGTATGTTTGCCCAACAGGGCTGGATTAACCATTAAGCAAAATAGCACATGCTTAGGGCATCAAGGGAAGGAGGGCACCACAGAAATTTTCCATTGCAGGATTTACCAACAAGCAATATAGTTCAAAACTGCAAAATAAACATTATTTTCCTTCTTGCTGTAAGTTTTGTTTCATTTGGAAAAGTATATTTTTTTTACAGTTTATTATTGTTTAAACTTTGAATTAGATATGTATGGGGACACCAACATTTTTTAAGAGCTTAGGTCTTAATCCGGTCCTGTTGCCCACAATTCTCCTTTCAGATCTTTTGCCTCCCTTTTTCCCACCCGGTGAACCCTGCTTCAACTCACCTCCTGAAATTAGAAGGGGGCTTTAAGCTCCAGCCTGAGTTCTCTTCCAAGTAATGGCCTTAAATTACTTCCTTCTAGAGCCTTTTCTTCTGGCCCCACTTGTTCTTGAGTCGTTCAGTACCAGCTCTCCCTTAAAATGTCCGGGCATCCCCAGGTAGCCTATCCTCTACAACAGGTAGCATGTAGCCATACATAATGTACTTAGCATACCTTCTGCCAACTGGTGGTCTAAAAGACATCTATTAAATTACCATAGTTCTTCTGCTGGCTCTCTGGAATAATTACATCTAACGCATTTTCTGAAATAGATGATTGAAGGATAAATGCTGAATGAGACAAAAACAAATGTAATGTTCAAAGGTTTTGGGCAGTAAAAGTAGGTTAGAGATGGAGAGTTACTGTCTGCAATAAGGCAAAAATCATCCAAGCTGGAGAGGTAGTATGACCCTGAGTGAAAGAGAGACTGAGAGTGTGCATAAGCAGAGGAACAAGGTCAGATGGCCTGGAATAACAAAAAGATAGAATGGGAGAGAGAGGACATATCGGGGTTCAGAATGAGTATGCTGGAAAAAGAAATGAATAGTTCTGATTTTACCTTCAAAAAGAAAAACAATACAGAAAAAAAATAAAATGTAAATTTGGAGTGTTTATTCTACTGATTCAACAATAGTGTCGATCAGCTAAATTCACCAAAGCATTTTTCCCAGTGAATGCACTGCTTTTGCTGTTGACTTTGTTTGACGAATACTGTATGTTCCTAGAAATCTGCCATGCGGCTAGCTTAGGTGAACATTGTTTTCAGAGTACCCCATGATGCTTTGCCAGGCTAATGTGACACCACAGAGCTGTATGTTGTCATTCTACTTTAGGCATGTGTGATTTCGAGATTTTCTCAGCACTCCAGCCTTCCACACAGAATGCATTAGCAAAACAAAATTACTGTTTTTTCATTTGATGGGTACATTAATTAATCACAATGAGAATACTATGAGTGCAGGTATCCATCGACTTGCATACAGCTTATGTTCCAGTACTGGGGATGCAAGTCAATATGGGTGTATCTCACTTATTATAGGGGACAGGTGAAATATGCTGTACAGCATAAGATAGAATAAACCTCCGTGTTTTTCAAAATTCTCGTTATCATAAAGTGGGACTAGTCAAATTCATGTGTGATAACTCATATAATGTTTAATAACTTTTATGCTTGCTTAGCAACACAACCTATGGCAGGTGTGAGTCTCTGCAGGGGAGGAGCCATACAGTGTGAAAACTCATGAGGACAACGATCTCCCTTGAATGCACCGTGACACACCGGCATAAGCAGCTGTTTAATGGTTCCTGAAAGGACCATTTATTGTCTCATTAAGAAAGGACCTTGAGCAGCTGTTAACCTTGAGAAACGCCACTAAGCCTTTTTGTGTTCAACGTGGATCGATATCCCCAAGAGTCTTCACACTGCCTTCTTGCCTTTGCTGACCTGCTGTGCTGTTCTTTGCACCTCTTTTAAAGTCTCAGACATTTAAAGGACATGATGTACTTCCTTTTATGAAAATATAGGGGCTACAAAATATACAAAACAGAGACAGGAGACGCAAGTGAACAAGATTGGACGCAAGGACCTATGCCCGATGCGCTATTAGACTGGTAGTAAATAGAAAAAGTACACATTAATATCTTATAGTAAAGAGTACATACATATGTACATCTGTAACATACCTGTATATCATAGCTGTGAAATACATTTAGGTATTACAAGTTAGATATTCAGTGTAATCATACGGCTGGCAGCGTAGTCAGTTTTGTTTGGAATACACCTGGTGTGTTAGGGCAGAAATAAGATAAGACACCAGATACAGATCACAGACAAATGGATGATATCATTAGAGAAGATGTATGTCGATGGATATCCATACTGCCACCAGAAATCTAATACTGTGTTCTGCTAGATGTACTGCTACCAAGTTAAATGAAAGAGTAAATATGGTAGGAACAGCTAAATTGTTACAGATGGATTTAATGTAAGTAAATGTAAGATATTACACATAGGAAGTGGAAATTTTAGATTTGAATACACAATGGGAGGTCTGGAACTTGAACGTACACCTCATGCACAGGATCAAGCACTCATAGTGGACTCATCACCTTTAATCTCTAGGCAGAAAACTAAGAGGGTGTTAGTTTGGATGTCACAAGGTATGAAGTACAAGTCAATGGAGGTTATGCTTAAGCTCAGTAACACACTAGTGAGACCACACCTGGAGTACTTTGTTCAGTTTTGGTCTCCATCTTACTAAACAGACATACTGGTGCTACAAAATGTCCAGGGAAGAGCAACTAACTGAATACCAGGACAAAGAAGTATGAGCCATGAGGAGAGATTGAACTTTTTCAGTTTAAGCAAATGGAGATTAAGAGGGAACATGAATGAGGTGTTTAAAATTATGAAAAGAATTAGTACTGTGGATCCCAGTTGTTACTTTAAAATGAATTCTGCAACAAGAACACTGTAAAATGGTTGGAAACTTCTTAAGGGCATGTTTCGCAGACATTATTAGAAAAATTATGTACAGTGGAATAAATTGCCATGTAATGTTGTGGAGAGCACAACTTTAGGAACCTTCAGATCTTGACTTGATGTTATTTTGGAAAATCTAGATGAGCAGGATGGAAGAACTTGTTGGACTGAATGGCCTGTTTTTATCATAGCTGTATGTTGTTGAAAAGGGCCATGTGAAGATTAATGCTTTCAGTCTTATGTGTTGTTTTTGTGTGGTCGTTGACCATGAGACAAGGCTCAAAGAATGTGGCAACAATTATGGAGAAAGACAATCTGAGGCTGAAAGGGAAAAGAAACAAGAAATCAACTCTAAAATGCCATTCAGAAATCAAAGTCTGGAAGTAAAGCAGAGGACCAAAGTTTCCTATCAAAACATTAAGAACACACACTTAACGCAGAAGTTATTTAGTTTAAGCTAGGAAGCCTGGGCCTGTGTACCACCATCTTATATTGGTAGAAAATGATGACACAGACTGGCAACAAGGTTAGTGAGTATAAACAGTATGGTCACATTCAAGCAAAATTAGCACAAAACAGCAGTGACAGGGAGAACACAAAATGGCTTCACCAAAATAATGATAACAATTACAAAAAAGAAGAAAAACTGAAGAGTCACGTGAAATAAATTTTAAAAAATGAATCATGACTGTGCTATTATATTAAAGGATCCTTCCATTCATCCTTCCATTTACTGAATACTTTTTCTGCAGCAATGGGTGCAAGGTAGGAGCCAACTCTGGACAGGGTTCCACGCTATCATAATGGAGGCAAGATGTCTTGCTGTTTTCAAAGTTTCATTTAATATAGATTTTTTTAATCTTATGTATTTAAATGCAGTATTCCTGGCAAACACAACCCATTTTTTAAAACAGGAAACATATTTCATGGTCAGTTTGCAATAACTTTGCTTTTCTTTGAAAATAATAGGCCTGTACACTCAATTTCAATCATTTGATTTATGACTGCTGCATACTGGATGACTGCCAATGTACAAATTCTGAACTGTATGATCTGACTGCATTACCACAAATTATTTTAGAAATGACTGCCTCGATTTTCCAGTCACTATTTGTTAGGAATACTTCCTCCATACTTTTCATAACTGATTACATTTTTTAACTATACTAAAAATACTTGATGGTTTAGTTAAAAGTCATCTTCACAAATTTGGATGAAAACAGTTGAATGAAAGAAATAAACATGTTGAAGGTGCTGTATTAGAGGAGTGCTTCTTTTATTTCAATTTTGAGCCTGTTTGCAAAGATTGTACTGAATTATTCTTTAATTGTTCAAATAGTATGTCAAGGAATGAAATATTGTGGTCGTTATTCAGAAAATGATTCTAACATTTATTTCTATAGGACATTTTCATACAAACGACATAGTTTGAAATGCTTCACAAGATGACAAAGAAGTAGTTACATGCAAAGAAAAGCAAATTAAAATTAGATTAGAATAATAATGCATAAATAATATATAAAAATAAATAATGCACACTTATATAAGACAGATGTACAGTATAATGGACTCCTTACTTATAATATTGGTTTTATACGTCTTTAATTGATAGTCCGGAGATAAGGTCAGTTGACCAGGGTGGACAAAAAAATAATAAACATACCAGTTAAGTTGTAGGAAAAAAAAACAAAACCTGTAGTGGTTCTGGGCCAAAAGACCACATAACCCCAGCGGGCATTCAGCCTAACCTAGACGTCCTTAAGTAGTTCCTTTTTTTTTTTTTAATGCTTCGTCTTAGAGGATTTGATGCAGTGGAACTTTTAAGACATCACGGTATCTGCTTTCATTCAACTATTCAAACATCACAAGGGGCTGCACAGGACTTTGATCAGGTGGTGGTGGCGTTCTAAGAGCAGGAAAAGAAAACAATAATGACTGCAGGTTCTTTGAAGAGTATGGTAATACTGTGCGAATCTAGTTTATTGAAGGTAGAAGTAAAATGATGTCACAAAAAGCCAAATGGAAAAAGTGGATTTTTAGCAGTTTTTTAAAAAGACGTACAATGTTAACCTGACATATCTCCATAGGTAATGTATTGTAGATTTTTGGTGCATAACAGCATAAGGTTGCCTCGCCACTTCTTTTATGCTTGGCTCTTGGAATAATAAGCAGAACGCTATGAGAAGATCTAAGGTTATGACTTGGAATTTAGGTGGTCAAGAACTTCAACTTATAGGAAGGAGCAAGATTATTTAAAGCTTTATATAGCATTGTTAGTATTTTAAAGTCATTTCTAAAATACATGGGTAACTACTGAACGATGCTAAAACTGGTGAGATGTGCTCAGTTTTTTTTGCTGCATTTGTTCTTAAGTAGACCATTTAGGAGTGCATTACAGCAATCTAGCCAGCTAAGAACAAAAGCTTAATTTCTTAGCATCTTGCAGCATTATAAGAGGTCTAACTTTTGCAGTGATCTTTGTATAGAAAAACAAATTCTTAGTAATCTGGTTAATTTGTTATTTAATGTTTAGGTCAGAGTTTATGATTACACCTAAATTCTTTACTTCCACGTTGACCTTTATGCTAAGAGAACAAGTTTTTTCTTAACTCTTTCAGGGCTGATGTTGACTTTTGTCAAAATTCAGGAGTAGAGGACAGTAATCAGCTGTAAACTGACAAAACTCGCCCTTAGGTTTTAGTTCAACTCTCTTTGCTAAAAGGAAAATGACATAGCTTTGTTCATTCAACCTCGATTTCCTATGCGTGCATGAGTAGCGAAGAGCAAACAACCTCTAAAATGGCACATAGACGTTTTACGTAATTTCGTTGAACAGGACTCTTACTTGTCGAACTCCAAGTTAATTTAAGTGATCTAGAAATGGAGCTCGAAAACAAAAGTGAGGTACAAGCATCATCTGATCGGTCTCCAGCTGATCGGGATACTGAACACTTTTGTGTTGCTGATGTGCCTACAGCAGCATTCACCTGTGAGGACCACCACTTGTGATGACAGGAGGTACAAACCATATTGCGTCACACTGCCACCGCCACCCACCTGCTGTACGAAGACAGCCAGGCAGCTGGCCCACTGTGGACTCCTGCTGACCATCGAGGTGCCCCCGCGCAGCCACTGCTGACAGAGATGCTGAACATACGCCAACAGCAGCCACAGCACATAGCAACAGACGTTTTATGTTGACTTATGTGTGAAACCATTGCTTTGTGTGCTTTTCAGAAAATTGAGTTTTTTGGAAAAAATATTCAGCCCTCAAAGAGTTAATGTCATCAGTCATTGGTAAAAAACGGGAATTATAAAATTTTAGCTTTTTCCTTATTTAGCTTGAGGAAATTATTATTCATCCTTTTAGAAATACAAGACAGACAATGGGTCAGAGAGACCAGAGCATCAGGGTCACCAGGTGCTATAGACAGGTAAAGCAGTGTGTTATCTCCATAGCTGAGTTAGCTCACCTTGTGTTTTAAGTTAATCTGGCCTAATGGAAGCATATGAATTGAAAATCCATGTATTACACAATAAACAATATCAATAATATCTGAACTATAATCACCACAATTAACAAAGAATTTTTTTACCAGTTAAAGAAGATCAAAACCAATTTAAGACACTACCCATTTGCACGTCCAAATATTTGTGTCAATAGTTCCAGTGTTCACTCCCACATTAATTTCAGAATTCACTGATACATTCCTAATTCGATGGTATAATAAAATTCCAGTTAGATCCAAAAAGTTATGTCTGTGGTTAAGCAGCATTGCACCCTGGCAGTAAAGAGAAAAACAATGTTGAAGGAACCAAAGCTGCCAGAAAGCAGGCCTTAATTTGTCTGTGTTTGGGTGTAAGATTTACAGAAAATTAATAAATGTATGAGGTAATATTTACATTTACATTTAACTGCTTAGCAGATGGTTTTATCCAAAGCAACTCACAAAACAGGTCAACATAATCGAGTGAACATCAATCTGGATGGCCAGATGGGAAGTGTTACAGGACAAGATTAACCGAAATCAATCATTACACATGGAGAGTTCAGAAAAAACTACAAGCGAGTTACAATTCCTAGGTTACAAAAACCTAATATCAGATAGACAGAAATTCAGCAAATAAGAAAGTCTTCAATCACCTCTTAAACACATTCTAGGAGTCTGAAATTTGAATGGAGGTGGGTAGCTCGTTGCATCCAGACCAGAAAAGAGTCTGGATTGAGATTTGATTCATTGCAGGGGTGACATCACCAGACACCATTTATCAGCAGGCCTGAGTGGCTGAGAAGGAGTGTAGGACCTGGCATGTCGACTATTCTGTAGATAAGCATCAAGGATTTAATAAGTGTCTCTACAGGGATGTAATGTTGTTTTCTGAAAAGAGAACTGACATGTGCACACTTTGGTTGGTTGAACACCAGACATCCCACTCCTGCCTCAATCATCTTCAAGGGGCTTGGTGACACATGTTGGTACTCCTGCCAGCAGAGAATTGCTGTAAGTCAGACGTGACAAGACCAAAGCCTGGACCAGGAGTTGTGCAGCATATTATGTCAGATATGGGCTGATCTTGCAGATGTTGTATAGAGTAAATCTGCAGGACTGTTGCAACATGGTCAGTAAAGGACATTGATCAAAACTCCAACGCTGCATACAGACTTGGTGGATGTTAGTGAAAATGAGCCAAGCTGAACAGAGATGGGGAGTCAGCTGACAACCCCATTTAATATTTAAGGGCAACCAAATGAAAAGGCACATGAGTTTGAAAAATGCAGCAATACTCTCAAAAGTGGAATAGAGAGCGAGTAGAGGTGAGGTTGGTCTCCTGTTTCCAAATGAACACTGGCTTCCAGTAGCTATGAACCTTTAATATGGTCTACCTGGAAGGGTCGGGAGATTGTGGTGGAAGTGGAAGTGATGTTATGGCTCTTCTGGTCTTGAAGTTTCTGGACTGTGGACAGAGGAAATAGATGTATTAAAAATGCCATCCCTCCTGGTTCAAGGTGGTAGTGCTCATTGTTCCAGAACTTGAAGATAACTCCGTAGCTTGTGCTTGACTTTATGTATGTATGTACAGTTAGGTCCATAAATATTTGGACAGAGACAACTTTTTTCTAATTTTGGTTCTGTACATTACCATAATGAATTTTAAATAAAACAACTCTGATGCAGTTGAAGTGCAGACTTTCAGCTTTAATTCACTGAGTCGAACAAAAAGATTGCATAAAAATGTGAGGCGGCTAAAGCATTTTTTAACACAATCCCTTTATTTCAGGGGCTCAAAAGTAATTGGACAATTGGCTCAAAGGCTATATCATGGGCAGGTGTGGGCAAGTCCGTCGTTATGTCATTATCAATTAAGCAGATAAAAGGCCTGGAGTTGATTTGAGGTGTGGTGCTTGCATGTGGAAGATTTTGCTTTGAACAGACAACATGCGGTCAAAGGAGCTCTCCATGCAGGTGAAAGAAGCCATCCTTAAGCTGCGAAAACAGAAAAAACCCATCCGAGAAATTGCTACAATATTACGAGTGACAAAATCTACAGTTTGGTACATCCTGAGAAAGAAAATAAGCACTGGTGAACTCAGCAATGCAAAAAGACCTGGACGTTCACGGAAGACAACAGTGATGGATGATCGCAGAATCATTTCCATGGTGAAGAGAAACCCCTTCACAACAGCCAACCAAGTGAATGACACTCTCCAGGGGGTAGGCGTATCGATATCCAAGTCTACCATAAAGAGAAGACTGCATGAAAGTAAATACAGAGGGTGCACTGCAAGGTGCAAGCCACTCATAAGCCTCAAGAATAGAAAGGCTAGATTGGACTTTGCTAAAGAACATCTAAAAAGCCAGCACAGTTCTGGAAAAACATTCTTTGGACAGATGAAACCAAGATCAACCTCTACCAGAATGATGGCAAGAAAAAAGTATGGAGAAGGTGTGGAACAGCTCATTATCCAAAGCATACCACATCATCTGTAAAACATGGTGGAGGCATTGTGATGGCTTGGGCGTGCATGGCTGCCAGTGACACTGGGACACTAGTGTTTATTGATGATGTGACACAGGACAGAATCAGCCGAATGAATTCTGAGGTGTTCAGACATACTGTCTGCTCAAATCCAGCTAAATGCAGTCAAATTGATTGGGCGGCGTTTCATGATACAGATGGACAATGACCCAAAACATACAGCCAAAGTAACCCAGGAGTTTATTAAAGCAAAGAAGTGGAAAATTCTTGAATGGCCAAGTCAGTCACCTGATCTTAACCCAATTGAGCATGCATTTCACTTGTTGAAGACTAAACTTCGGACAGAAAGGCCCACAAACAAACAGCCACTGAAAGCCGCTGCAGTAAAGGCCTGGCAGAGCATTAAAAAGGAGGAAACCCAGCATCTGGTGATGTCCATGAGTTCAAGACTTCAGGCTGTCATTGCCAGCAAAGGGTTTTCAACCAAGTATTAGAAATGAACATTTTGTTTCCAGTTATTTAATTTGTCCAATTACTTTTGAGCCCCTGAAATAAAGGGATTGTGTTAAAAAATGCTTTAGTTGCCTCACATTTTTATGCAATCTTTTTGTTCACCCACTGAATTAAAGCTGAAAGTCTGCACTACAACTGCATCTTAGTTGTTTCATTTAAAATTCATTGTGGTAATGTACAGAACCAAAATTAGAAAAAAGTTGTCTCTGCCCAAATATTTATGGACCTAACTGTATGTATGTGTGTATATATACATACATAAAGTCAAGCACAGGCTACGCTTCGCTTGCTAATCCCCATGTTTGGTTTTCCGGATACACGTTTTTAGGATTTTTTTTTTCTTTGAACTGTTGCTATTTCATTAGTTTCACTTTTATTTCAGAACATCTGTAAAAACAATATTTGGAATCTTGCGAGTCCCAATATGCTGAATCTTTTTAATGAGGTCAGTGAGACGTGTTTAATGGCTTTGTTCCATAATTCACGATAGGATTCTCTGTTTGAAATTTCAGCACAGGCAAAACAATCTACATCATCAGCAGTTAATCATTTTATTTTACAAAGTAACCAATAAATGCACTTATCAAAAACTGTGCAAAGTTAGAAGAATGTCAGTTAGATTAACAAAAAGTCATAGATTGAAAGCTAACAGTATAGTAGAACATAATAAATAAGTAAATTATGTGAATAAAGTAGAATTAAGTGTTAAGGTGCAATAGTGCAGTGATTATTGTGCAAAACCAAAGTTAGACATGTGCATAGTTAAATGAGGCAGTTTGTTTGTTTGCGCTACTGCGATATTTACTATATTTTTTTTTATACTTTCTAATTTTCCTATTTTCATATCCTTTAACTTTCTCCACATGCTTATTGCGCCTTTTTTTTTTTGAGCCTTTCGAATTTCACTGCTTTCATAATCTCTAACCTGTTCTGCATGTGTTTAGTGCCAACGTTTGTGAACGTCTTTATGAAGTTGTACTTTGTCTTTTACTCTGTCTTTTAATTCTGAGCCAGATTGGACGTGCTTTTGTTTTTTCAATTCCACTTGTTCTGGGCTGATAATTACTTTCCTTATTTTCTGAATTTGCACCTAGATTATTCTTTTCCTTTTTTGCTCTTTTTTCTCTCCAACGCTTTTGGGTCTCTTTTTTCCGCGCTGCTTTCTTCTTTGCTTAGTCGTCAACGTTTCATTTATAACATACTGTCCTTATACGCTTTATATGTGCTGAGAGCCCTGGATCTGTGTGTGCTCAAATCCTTTAGACGACTGAATGTTTTGCTGCCTCTTGGCTTATTTGATATTGATTGTAAGTAGGGTGTGTCTTGCAAGAATCTTATGTTCCACGTCATTGTGAGACAGTCCTGGGTCAATCTCTTGGCATAAAGTCTCATGTTTAAGGACCCCGCGAGACACTCTGTGGCCAATCTCCTTCATCTTGCTGTTTCTTTTAAATGTCTTCCATGATCTTAACGTGAAGATCACGTCTCGATGCCCTTGTGTTTCTCTCCAGGATTTTTTTTTATAATAGAGAGACAGTGTATAAATATATATACTGTATGTGTGTGTATACATGTATATATTATTTATAAATGTGTATTTATATATATAAGGTCTGACACAAAAAAGAGACTCTATAGCTCACAAAGTAACAAAGAGACAGATATAGAACATGCCTTGTCACAGTGAGAAAAGGCTCAACTTGTTTGCTTCACTCAGTATGAGTGAATGTGTGTTCAAATATTGACATTTTCTTACCCTTGTTTCAGAAAATGTTGGAATGCAAGAGTGAGGAGAGAGTTAACATTAAGTTTCTTATGAAGCTGAAGATATCTGCAACGGAAACTTCTCAATTATTGACTGAGGCTTACAATAAAGAGTACATGTCTCATGCACACATTTTTGAATGACAGAAGTCATTACTCAAAGGAACCTACTTTTTGTAGGTAGAAGATGTGAAAGCAAAAACAACAGAGATCTTCAACAGCCTTTCAGAAAATGATCAGCAGAATTGCTTTTAACGTTGGCAGCATCATAAGCAGCTGTGTGTCAACTCAGAAGGGATAGTCACACAAGCGAGGGCAACTGAGCCCCGACCAGAAACTCCATCCATTCTGGTCCAACCCTATAAGTATCAGCATCCCTGGAAGGAATGGCGTAAGACTAGAAACACACATTCTGCATGTTGGACATCCCTGAACTTGACCAGCTTGATAGAGTCTCAAAAGCAGAAAAGCCGAGTATGCTAATCGGGCAGTTTGCATGGCTGTTTTCTGTTCTTGTGCCACCAAGTGACTATTTTAGTGTTTTTGTTTAGACTTTGAGTTTTCTTGAGGACCTCTCTGCTCTATTGTTCCTTCGCAATATATATAAACAGAGGTGGGGATGAGAGAGACAGAAAGATTATATGTCAATTTTAATATTTAGACACATTATTTTAAATATATGTGTACCCATTGTAAAAGGAGTAATGCTTCACCTTCATCCTAAGCAAGTCTCAGACTAGACAAAGGAAATCACAGAAGAGGGTTGTAGAAGACACCAGGGAACTCAGGCATCTGTCTACTTCCTCCACAGCTCTGAATTCAGGGTTGCAGGTTTGAAAATGCTATGTTAGGATATCTTCTGAATGATCTGCCATTCACAGTCAGTCATCATGGAATCAATGCATGCCAGACAGTTCTTAAGTTACCATAACTTTAATTCAGAACCCAGATTTATACAAAGGTTTATACGTGAAATGAAATCCTACATGGGAGATCTCTCTAGACTTTGTAGGGATTTAAAAACAAATAATTGGGGTGAACATTTCACCCTCCTTTCTTTCATTTTCCTGCTGTTCATGGCTATAGTAATTGGAAACAGCCTTTGAAATCCAAATGTCTCCCCCAAAATGTTTGTTTTTGTTTTTTTGTTCAAACAGCTGTAGAAACAAGTGCGGACTGATTTTAGCATCTGGGCGCGATGGTATGCAGGGCTGTGCTTTTCATTATAATGACAGCAGACGTCTCAAGGCATATTTTTTCCTTTAATTTTTATATGTGGGTCCGCCTGGCAAATTAAATCCCGTTAAGTACCACAAGGAGCTTGTTGAAACAATGCTTTATATCCATTATGATCAATTGGTCAAACCTGATTTTTTGTAGACTAAGCTGTACATCTTTTGCTGATGAGCAAATAAGGAAACATGAAGTGCCAAAATCAGAGGAAAAATAAATAACTGGAAGAGTAACACCAGAAGACACTGAGAGATTCAAAATGCTAGGAGGCAAAAGGAAGCAAAGCTGCATAATAAAATAGAGGGCTGATTGAAATCTGAAGCTGAATATAGGCAATGGGGCGTTCACATTGGTGTTAGTCCCAGTTGTCCCTCACACAAAAGAGTGTAGAAAGCTCCTATTATTATTATTTCTACTTCTTTGGAGTTCACGGCTTATTTTGAGCTGGTATTAAAACTATGCTCACTCAAGAAACCTCTTGAGAGAGAATATAAGTGAAGGTCTTGGGTAGGAGTACATTTCAGGATTTAGGTGAATTCAGGGTTGGGCTGGATGGTCAATGCCAGCTCAAAGGAAAATGCTTGGTTTTAAAGACTGCTGATGCCAAGGACTCTGCTAATAATAGGTGACATAAGGGCAATGGGATATCTATTAAATATGTTTTCTTGGTGGAAGGGTTCACATTGATGGTTGGCATTAAAAGTAACATCGGATTGTACAAGAGTATTTTGGATGAAGTATTTTCAAGAAGTTTATGCTCCACCTAGCCCCATCTTCACCATTGACTTAGCACCTGGAATTTGTTGTCCTTGATTGGGTTCCAGTTGCTGTATTTTACCAAGTTATTGTGATGTCATAAGGAAGTATTAGCCAGTGTTTCACAAGCAATATAATGGACAGTCTTATCCAATTTATTTATATACAGTTTTGTAACACAAACTATCTTCTCTTAGTTGTTTGAGGATGTGCTTATTTTAATGCTTGATTTTCACTGCCTGATCTTGGATTCAAGTGATGATTTGATGGACTGCCACTTCATCCAGCTAAATGACCTCTGACCACTCTATCAAAGTGCACCTTCTCAACATAATTTCAGAACCGTCCATGCATTTCTTTCCTCTTCCAGTTTGTATATACTAGCTATCTCCTCAGCTAATTGTTTGCTATTTAGTTTAAGCTTT
>JANRMT010062828.1:5931856-6003329 GCA_026402145.1 Polypterus bichir lapradei | reverse complement strand
TTGAGGAAATTATTATTCATCCTTTTAGAAATACAAGACAGACAATGGGTCAGAGAGACCAGAGCATCAGGGTCACCAGGTGCTATAGACAGGTAAAGCAGTGTGTTATCTCCATAGCTGAGTTAGCTCACCTTGTGTTTTAAGTTAATCTGGCCTAATGGAAGCATATGAATTGAAAATCCATGTATTACACCATAAACAATATCAATAATATCTGAACTATAATCACCACAATTAACAAAGAATTTTTTTACCAGTTAAAGAAGATCAAAACCAATTTAAGACACTACCCATTTGCACGTCCAAATATTTGTGTCAATAGTTCCAGTGTTCACTCCCACATTAATTTCAGAATTCACTGATACATTCCTAATTCGATGGTATAATAAAATTCCAGTTAGATCCAAAACGTTATGTCTGTGGTTAAGCAGCATTGCACCCTGACAGTAAAGAGAAAAACAATGCTGAAGGAACCAAAGCTGCCAGAAAGCAGGCCTTAATTTGTCTGTGTTTGGGTGTAAGATTTACAGAAAATTAATAAATGTATGAGGTAATATTTACATTTACATTTAACTGCTTAGCAGATGGTTTTATCCAAAGCAACTTACAAAACAGGTCAACATAATCGAGTGAACATCAATCTGGATGGCCAGATGGGAAGTGTTACAGGACAAGATTAACCGAAATCAATCATTACACATGGAGAGTTCAGAAAAAACTACAAGCGAGTTACAATTCCTCGGTTACAAAAACCTAATATCAGATAGACAGAAATTCAGCAAATAAGAAAGTCTTCAATCACCTCTTAAACACATTCTAGGAGTCTGAAATTTGAATGGAGGTGGGTAGCTCGTTCCACCAGCTAGGAGCTACACATGAAAAGAGTCTGGATTGAGATTTGATTCATTGCAGAGGTGACATCACCAGACACCATTTATCAGCAGGCCTGAGTGGCTGAGAAGGAGTGTAGGACCTGGCATGTCGACTATTCTGTAGATAAGCATCAAGGATTTAATAAGTGTCTCTACAGGGATGTAATGTTGTTTTCTGAAAAGAGAACTGACATGTGCACACTTTGGTTGGTTGAACACCAGACATCCCACTCCTGCCTCAATCATCTTCAAGGGGCTTGGTGACACATGTTGGTACTCCTGCCAGCAGAGAGTTGCTGTAACTCAGATGTGACAAGACCAAAGCCTGGACCAGGAGTTGTGCAGCATATTATGTCAGATATGGGCTGATCTTGCAGATGTTGTATAGAGTAAATCTGCAGGACTGTTGCAACATGGTCAGTAAAGGACATTGATCAAAACTCCAACGCTGCATACAGACTTGGTGGATGTTAGTGAAAATGAGCCAAGCTGAACAGAGATGGGGAGTCAGCTGACAACCCCATTTAATATTTAAGGGCAACCAAATGAAAAGGCACATGAGTTTGAAAAATGCAGCAATACTCTCAAAAGTGGAATAGAGAGCGAGTAGAGGTGAGGTTGGTCTCCTGTTTCCAAATGAACACTGGCTTCCAGTAGCTATGAACCTTTAATATGGTCTACCTGGAAGGGTCGGGAGATTGTGGTGGAAGTGGAAGTGATGTTATGGCTCTTCTGGTCTTGAAGTTTCTGGACTGTGGACAGAGGAAATAGATGTATTAAAAATGCCATCCCTCCTGGTTCAAGGTGGTAGTGCTCATTGTTCCAGAACTTGAAGATAACTCCGTAGCTTGTGCTTGACTTTATGTATGTATGTACAGTTAGGTCCATAAATATTTGGACAGAGACAACTTTTTTCTAATTTTGGTTCTGTACATTACCATAATGAATTTTAAATAAAACAACTCTGATGCAGTTGAAGTGCAGACTTTCAGCTTTAATTCACTGAGTTGAACAAAAAGATTGCATAAAAATGTGAGGCGGCTAAAGCATTTTTTAACACAATCCCTTTATTTCAGGGGCTCAAAAGTAATTGGACAATTGGCTCAAAGGCTATTTCATGGGCAGGTGTGGGCAAGTCCGTCGTTATGTCATTATCAATTAAGCAGATAAAAGGCCTGGAGTTGATTTGAGGTGTGGTGCTTGCATGTGGAAGATTTTGCTGTGAACAGACAACATGCGGTCAAAGGAGCTCTCCATGCAGGTGAAAGAAGCCATCCTTAAGCTGCGAAAACAGAAAAAAACAATCAGAGAAATTGCTACAATATTACGAGTGACAAAATCTACAGTTTGGTACATCCTGAGAAAGAAAATAAGCACTGGTGAACTCAGCAATGCAAAAAGACCTGGACGTTCACGGAAGACAACAGTGATGGATGATCGCAGAATCATTTCCATGGTGAAGAGAAACCCCTTCACAACAGCCAACCAAGTGAATGACACTCTCCAGGGGGTAGGCGTATCGATATCCAAGTCTACCATAAAGAGAAGACTGCATGAAAGTAAATACAGAGGGTGCACTGCAAGGTGCAAGCCACTCATAAGCCTCAAGAATAGAAAGGCTAGATTGGACTTTGCTAAAGAACATCTAAAAAGCCAGCACAGTTCTGGAAAAACATTCTTTGGACAGATGAAACCAAGATCAACCTCTACCAGAATGATGGCAAGAAAAAAGTATGGAGAAGGTGTGGAACAGCTCATTATCCAAAGCATACCACGTGCAGAGAATCCAGCAGAGAAGCAGAGAAGTGAATCTCTTTGCAAAATCCCACATTTTATTTTAATTGGATTTGTTATTATTGACCTGCTGACACTTCAGGCACTCATTATTACCTGCCATTTGTCCACTGCCTCCTTTTTGAACTTGATCATTGCTGACAAAAATGTATACAATTTGAGGGTCTTATTTAGCCATCCATGTGGAACCAAATCAATTACATTTTGATGATCAATCTAAGTCATGCTTAGACTCTTATGATCATTGTAAGTGTCCTCCAATATGTATATGTTTAATAAAAGGTGGCGTTTGCATCCTAGAGCTTCTGAGACATCCTCTCTCAAATGGTGCTATGATGGTGTTGTCATAGCAACAATGGTAAAGTTCCTCCATCATAATCGAGGTTAGGATCTTATATGTTGTAGGCAAACACACAATTGGGCACCCATTCTTAGGGTTCTTTGTGTTTTAATTTTTTAGGGTATGATAGACCTGGCCTGTGATAAACTAGTCTTCTATTTCTACTTGACCACTGAGGAGGTGGTTAAATTGCTTGAGCTAATATGGATGAGCTGCTTTAATATGTTTTAGATAAAAATTGTGAACATTGTCATTGCCTGATGCTTTCCAATTGGGTGCTTTTTACAGCACCATTACTAAATATGTTCATTGATAGAATGGAATAGACTTTCGGCTGTTGGAGAGCGATATCCTCAAGCCAGTTTGTCTTGATATTATGCCGATCTGTAATTTGATAATATGCTACCAGAAAAGGTTTTATTATCCCGCCTTGTTGGTATTTCCTTGGGATCTATATGAGAGATATGGTGTTATCTGTAAAATGCTTTCTCGTTGCCTGACTCTCAGTTGTGCCGGTGCCAAGCATTTGCTTCCTCTTATCATTTACTTTGAGCAGTCACACCTTTGACTTTCTGCCTTATCATCAATATTTTAGATCATGATATTACATTTGCAACAGAGATGGTCTTTGGATTGTCTCCTTCTAGAGGTGGTTATCCCACAACATATTTTAATCCACTGCCTGTGATCCTTTTTATGGTCCTTCAACTTCACATCGAGACAATGATTCCATTTTGTTATTCTGTCTGTCTTTCGACTCAATATTTTGAATGGTTTTCGACCATTAAGCTTGATAAGTATCCTGACCACTGCATATAGAATAGTTTTTGTATTGAGCAACAAATCATGTATTTCAAGTACTGATGGTAAGTACTCATTTAGGATCTCAGGATTTCTCCAAAATCCCTTGTTTAGCTTGGCCCTCATGATCTTTCATCTACTTCATTATTACTATTATTATCTATCTATTGTCCATGTTATTCAGCATTGACCACAGGCCTTGGCCTCCACACCGCTCGCCCAATCATTACTCCTAATGCGCACATCCCCTCTCTGTACCAACACATGATACTCTCCATGCTAATTCACCCTTCAACACAGATGGTTATAATGGCAAGGCAGAAAAGCAAATTATCTATTCATGAATGTCAAATTTTAGAATGCGATAGAAAAAGGGTGGCAAGAGCAGATAATGAACATTGAAAAAAAGAAAATGAACAAAAATGAGCTGCATATAATAAAAATCAAGAACAAAGAGAATCATCCAGTAAATGAAAAGAAAAATATCCCAAGCAAAATGCAAACAGAAATGCAAAAAAGCAACGCTTATAGAATGTAGGTTAGAGGATAAAATATTTAATAACATTGTTTTTAACAAGGCATTAATGCAATTTAAATTTTTATTTACTTTTTATTACTTTTTTTTACTTTTTACTTTTTTACTTCTACTTTTACTTTTTACAAAATTTTATTATTCATTGATATTAAAAATAGACAGTTGTAGTGACATACTCAAGTTTTCTACCAATAATAACTAAGGACCATACCGTCTGTGTCCCACGCCACGCATACTCTTCTATATACCTTCTCTTTAAATACAATCGCTTTCTCTAATGGACGAGTGCCCCGATGCCCTTTGAATTGCTCAGCCATGAGATAGCAGGAGCCCAGTGCCCACCCCTGTGGGTTGGCGAGCGAAATGAGCAGGGGCTAGAGCCTCCCAGTTATTATTATTATTATTATTATTATTATTATTATTATTAAGGAAAATCTATTAGCTGTGAGCTGTCTGAAGTCAGTAGACAGATTTGGAGAGCATGGGGTGTCATGAGGTCGCTGGAAAGAGGTGTGTGGCGCTCTCGATATCTATGCAAAAGGACAAAGGTCCAAGTCTTTAGAGTCCTGGTTGCTTCCTATCTTGCTATATGGTTGCGAGACATGAATGCTATCAAATGACATGAGATGAAAACTGGGTTCCTTCAGTACTGTGTCTCTTCAGAAAATCCTTGGGTACTGTTGGTTTGACTTTGTGTCCAATAAGCAGTTGCTCACAGAGTCTTGAAAGAGGCACATTACCTGCATTGTGAGGGAGCGTCAGTTACGGCACTACGGCCATGTGGCACGTTTCCCCAAGGGTGATCCAGCTCGTAAGATCCTCATTGTTGGGGATCCAAGTGGCTAGACCAGGCCAAGGGGTCACTCACGTAACACCTGGCTGTAGCCAGGTCATTTCCGGAGGGTGGGACTGGACTGTGTGTCTCCCTGGGGGGTTGCCAACCAAGATCCCGAGCTGTAAAGGTACAGCAAAAGTGGGACAATATTTGAAGAGATTAGGTGTTATCAAAGTTGAGCCTGTGTGAGAAGTGCTGGGAGCAGAATGACAACAGCTTGAGTTGTGTTAAAAACCATCTGTCCCAGTCAGACCAATACTTTAGCACTTCTCATTAAGAATAGTGAGCAGAGCAATGCTATAAAGAAAAAGCATGGTGGACATTCTGTGACAAGGAGGAATCTATCAAAATCATTTGGCAAGAACAATGATGAGTTCTTTCTTTGAAAAAAGTGGCTGTGACTCCAAACTGAACTCCCTTTTGATTAGTCAGACATAAAACACAGCAGCTGAAAAACCTCTGTGAAGCCATTACTACACTGGGAGTGTCATGGCAAGTCTTCAAAAATGAAAATCTCTTAAATGAAACCCTGGAACCTACCCAGCATGTAGTCTGGTACAGCTAAACTGTACTCAAAAGAAGTTCTGAGAATCTACGACACAGTAAGTTATTAAAATCTTCAAGTGAACAAAGGAGGTGGCAGTTATCTCAGTTAGTGACACAAAACGCCATGCCAGCAGCTAAATGAGCCAAATACAACTAATCTGGAGGTCAGCTTCATCACATATAGCATGACATCATCAGTCCATTTTCTGAATCTTCTTTATCTATTATAGGATTGTGGGAGTCGGAGCTTATCTGAAGAACATGAAATGGCAGGATCCATCCCTGGACGTGATGCTGTTCATCGCGGTTGTTTTGCCAATGCAAAATTCTTTTAGTTTTAGAATTTCATAAACATTCCTTCTGCAAAATACCAGAGCAAGTCTCTGCAAGAAGCAGATGAAAGAAGAGTCTTAATGGAATTCAGTTCATCCTTTCAATTTGTTCTTCAAAACCCTTTTCCTTTTGAGCATGTCTTGATTTTTTAATAGGTTAATATACAAAAAATAATTAAACTTTAAAGAAAGATAAAGTATCACCCTAGGCTACCATTTTATTTTCTAAACAGTTTCTGTGTTATGTCTGAATCCATGGAGTCTGTGTACCAAATAAAATGGCTATAAGGTGGGATAAATTGGACAAATGAACACTTGCTCCTTTGTTAAGGATTGATTTCATATAATTTTTACAATGTTTTTCTACACCCAGAGAAGAAAGGACACAGAATTAATTATCAAGTAAATGTGGTAAAGAGTGGAAGGGCTTAAGGGATTTTCAGTTCAATTAACTTTTGGAGAAATTAGGTTAGTAGTATATGGTGAGCTTTGTAGGCCTAAATGGCCATTTCTCATCAAACTTGTCCACAAAATCAAACAGGTTGTAAGGAAGGGTGCACACCCAGAAGTACAAAGTACTTCAGTGGTCAGTCACAACCCTGCGAGGCTCAAAAGCCTGCATCCTGTGATCCATTTTTGGTCACAGCCCATAGCTTAAGAAACTATGGTCTGTTCAATGAGATCCAGCAACTGGAGTCATTACCATTGACATGTCCACTGGCTACAAATCGTGTAATGGCACCCAATGTAATCATTTACTGGAGACAACAACAAACAAAAGTGCATTGTAGTTAAACAAACACAACATTTATTTCTATAGCACATTTTAGAATGCAGAATTTGATTTTTTAACATGATGTCCAAAGAAAAAGTTACAAGAAAAGAAAATAAATATATAATTAGCAGAGAGGTAGAGTTCTTATATATAGTACCTTATTCTAAGTCTCTGAAGATGAGTATGATGATTATGTCAGATCGCTGGAAGGACAGAAAAAAACAACAAACAGAATTAAAGGAAACTGGAGAAAAAAAGACAAAATCTGCAGGGGTTCCAAGGCCAAAACATCATGCATTCTGCCTAACAGAAATATTCTTAAATAGTTCCTCATTGTGTTTTTAGACTTTTTCCCAGAGGATTTGATGCAGTGTGTCTCATGTATAGTTAGAGTATTAGCTTTCATTTGAGCATCACAGGTGGCCAGAATTGGGATTAACCCATTACTGTTATAACACGATATGTAGTAATATTACTTATTTGTGTCAGGAATAATATAACATCCATCCATTATCCAACCTGCTATATCCTAACTACAGGGTCACAGGGTTCTGCTGGAGCCAATCCCAGCCAACACAGGGTGCAAGGCGGGAAACAAACCCCCGGCAGGGCGCCAGCCCTCCACAGGGCACACACACCCACGGGACAATTTAGGATCGCCAATGCACCAAACCTGAATGTTTTTGGACTGTGGGAGGAAACCCACACAGACACGGGGAGAACATGCAAACTCCACGCAGGGAGGACTCAGGAAGTGAACCCGGGTCTCCTTACTGTGAGGCAGCAGCGCTACCCACTGCGCCACTGTGGCGCCCATAATATAACATACTCCTTTCAAAAAATTAATATTATTACAGTTATCTTGATCTGAAAAGTAATATTACCTGTTCAACAAACTACTTAAAATCCACAATAATATCCAACTGCAGAGCCGCAGAGCCGTATGTCATCACAGTTTTTTAATGCAGTTTCTTGGCAGAAGTAAGAGTAACTTAAGGTTAGAGGTTGGTGTTGTTAAGGGTTTGTGTGGTTAGTGTGTAGTATAGACGTGAGGTAACATCCCTTCTGCCATTAAACTGCTGCTCATTTAGTGAATGCAGTGATGTATCCACTCTGTGGTGATACATGGCTCTGCGGCTCTGTAGTTGGATGTTGAATATTTCTTAACAATTCATACTTATTTGTGAAGTATTAAAAGTATATAATATGTAATATAATACACTACTTAATAAAAGTAATATTTTTTAATACTTTTTTATAGTAAAAAGAACTTACCCAGCACTGCATGGAACTGCACATTATTTTGATCAGGTGGTGGTGGTGCAAAATGACACAAGAGAAAAGGAAAACAAGATTAATAAGGATTGAAAATCCATGAAGAATATGATTATGCTATGCACGTATGGTCTATTAGGATTAGAAGTAAACTGTTGGTACAAAAAAGACAAATTAAAAGAAAAGTGGGTTTTTAGGAGTTTTATAAAGTGTTCCATGGTGTTAGCTTGGCATATCTTTATTGGTAAAGTATTCTGGATTTTTGGTGTATGACAGCAAATGGCTGCCTTGGCACTTCTTTTGTGCTTTGCAATTGGAATAATCAGCAGACCAGTATTAGAAGATCTAAGATTATGAGGGGGGCTGGAGTGTTGGTGGTTAGACATTATTAAATATAGGAAGGAGCAAAATTGCTGAAAGTCAGTTCTAAAAGACACGGGTAACCAGTGCAATGACGCTAGAACTGGTGAGATGTACTCGGATTTTCTTTTTCTGGTTAAGATTCTTGGTCCCTCATTTTGAGCTAACTGCAACTAATTGATGTCTTTCTTAGGCAGTCCTGTTAGGAGTGCATTACAGTAATCTAGTCAACTAAAAGCAAAAGCAGGAATTCATTTCTGAGCATCATGTAACTTTTGCAATATTCCTTGAATGGAAAAATGTGTCTGTGATTACACCTAAACATTTTACTTCCACCTTGACTTATAATGCTGTTTTACAGGTCGGCAGGTAATGGTAAGCACTGTCCAGCTAGTTCTGTATTTTCGAAGAAAGAAAGTTTGCTCAGATGGACCACGTTCTCTGACCTGAAAGCTACAGACTCTGATAGTGAGCAAAAAATCCTGGAATGAGATTTAAAAGCTACTATCTGCAGTGCGATCCTGAGCCTAGAGTTAGTAGGTGAGCTGGATGAACGTTCATTTTTTTCTCTCGCACTGAGACAGTAACATATTTTATAAAAGAACAGAGAGAAATCCAAAGTCAAAAAGTGTGCCAAGATCATTCCTATCTTTCATACAAAATGGAAGGTAAACAACAAAATTAGAAGTCAGAACCAAGAGCCTGAGATCAGGAAATGTTAAAGCAAAGAAGCTTCTTTCATCAAAAAGAAAGTGAGAGTATTTGTTAACCATGAAACAAATCAAAATCAATAACCTTTAACACAGTGATTCAAAGTCTATCTGTAAAATATGAATAAAACATGGCCACTGAAGCCAACCTTTAAATCCTTGACCCAGTGAGGTCTGGGTCACGACTTCTTGAACACACCCTTAGCCACCAGAGAAAAAAACAAGGCAACAGGATCCACAAAATGGCAGCACCTTAGAGAAATGACAAAATGGCATTGCAGTAAAATGTAAATAAATTTTAAACTTTGTTAAGGTGTAAAAAAACACTCTGTGTGTCAAAACCCTATATATATACTCTCAAACTACTGGGGCTAGAACCTTGACCTTGGTCTTGAGTGAAAGCTTATGACAGGATACATACTGGAATTGCTAAAACAATGAGATTGAGGTGGCAGAATCCTTGGAAACTGACATAAGCACTTGGGTTTATTATGGAGAAGTGATTAGCAACCAAAGTTGCATAGTGGAAAGAAACAAGATAGGCCATTGACATCTGCTGAGCATCAAGCAAATCACAGAGGATGATGACATGATAGAGAACACCATAATAGGAAGAAGAAGAAGAAGCAAAGCAGCATCTGTTGATCGTCAAATGTGGGATATAGAATGCAAGAACAGCAAAGACAGAGAAATGTATGCAGCGGTCACAGACGTGTTCAGAATCCTGAAGGAAGTATGAGTTAATACGTGTGTAACAAACTCGTGGATAGCACTGTTGTTTAGCCTTTTGCTGTCCTGGAAAAGAAAATGAATAAGTGGCATCTGCTGAACATCAAGTGCAGATACAGAAAGCAAGAATGAAGAAGACAAAGAAATGCACAAGCACATCACAGAAGATGATTAAGTGGCAGTAACCAAAAGAGAATAAGCTGAGAAGATGCTGAAACACACAGACAAGCAAGAAACAATTTTGAATAAAGCATGATAGATTCTGGAAACTAAAAAAAATGTAGCTTGATGCAACCTGGTTGCCACTTTACTGGTGACAAATAATTTTATTGTAATAAAAGCATAGACCCTGCAAGCCTTTCTGTTGATAATACCCCAGTACACTGTCCACACGTGTTCAGAAATATTCAAGACTAAGTACTGTGTTTATTGATCATTGAACGATTAACTCTTTTAAACGAAAAAGGTAGAAGAAGACCAGGGACATCAGCTAATCTTTAAGCACATCACAGAAGGTGCTTAAGAAAGTGCAACTGAGCAGCAGGTCGACATGACAACTCATAGGCATGCAAGACAAACTCCATGATACAAAATGCAAGAACGACAACGAGATGAAATGCAGTCTGACTAACGAGTACCACTTGTTATCACTGTGAAGCTGCATTTTTTCATGGTGAAAATAAATTAATGTGTTGCCTAAATGGAAAAGATAGCCTTGCTCTGTATGAACCACCTTTATTTAGGACTGCAGGTCCACATGTTTCACTACTCAATATACACTGCACTAAAAATTAAGGGAACACTTCATCATCACAGTCTAACACCAAGTCAGTTAAGCTTCAAGGGTATCAATCTGTCCAGTTAGGAAGTATAAGCGATTGTGAATCAACTTCACTTGCTTTGGTGCAACTAAAAGGGACAGCAGGTGCACTGGAGAGGTGAAAGCAAGACACCCCCCACATAAAAAGGGAATGGGGACCACAGACAACTGCTCTAGATTTGCATTCTGCTCTAGTGTCCTTGTCACTAATGGTAGCATGAGGTGGTCCAGCTTCTCCAGGTTGGCACATCCATACATGTTGTCACAAGAATGTTTGCTGTGTCTCCCAACACAGGTTGTAGATGGGCATCAACCAAGCAGTAGGACTGGCATCTGCTCCTTTGTGTGCAGAGGTACAGGAGGAGCACTGCCAGAGCCCTACAAAATAACCTCCAGCTGGCTACTGGTGCGCATGTTTCTGGCCAAACAGACTCCATGATGGTAGCATGAGGTAGCTGTCGTTCTCTAGTGGGACCTGTGCTCACAACCCATCACTGTGCAGCTCGATTGGCATTCGCCAGAGAATACACAATTGGCAGCTCCACCAATGGCGCCCTGTCCTCTTCACAAATGAGAGCAGGTTCACACTGAGCACATGTGACAGACATGAAAGAGTCTCCAATGAACAAAATATTTAAGAGGAATATCCTTACAGAGTAATACTGGAGATTTCATGGTGAATGTTATGCAGGCTGCAACACCATCCAGCATTACTGTTTTGGCAGTGGGACGGTGATGGTCTGGGGAGCATATCCTTGGTGGGTCACACAGACCTCCACATGCTAGGCAACTGTGCCCTGACTGCTGTTAGGTGCCGAGTTGAAATCCTCAGAGCCACTGTCAGGTCTTAAGCTGGTGCAGTGGACCCTGGGTTCCTCCTGGTGCAGGGAAATGCCCGGCATCATGTGGCTAGACTGTGTAGTCAGCTCATGGATGACAAAGGCATTGATGCCACTGAATGCTTTGCATGTTCCCCAGACTTTTGAACCCAGTTTAGAACTTCAGGGATGTTATGTATCTGTGCATCCAACACCACCAAGGAGCTCACTGATGCCCTGATCCTGGTCTAGGAGGAGATCCCCCAGGACACCATCATCAGAAGCATGCCCAGATGTTGTCAGGAGTGCACACAGGTATTTGGGGGCCATACACACTATGAGTCACAGTATGAGTTCCTGTGATGAAATTCACAGCCTGTGATTTCAATCTGTTACTTTGATTTTCGGTGTGATGTTGAATCCAGTTCTCAAGGGGTTGTTGATCTTGGTTTCTGTTGACCGTTGTTACATCATTTTGTTCTCAACAAATTACACAGTATTGCTCAGTAAGAATATTCCACTTGAATATTTCATTCATCGAGATCCGATGTGTGATGTAAGTGTTCCCTTAATTTTTTTGAGCAGTATATAATTATCCAGAAGCTCTGTTAATTTTTGCGCAATACTTTTTTGAAAATGTAGAGATTGTAATGGTATACAGTCATGGAGGAAGTGAGTGCTGATCTATTGAGTGACAACAAGCAAAAAAACATTCTATGCACAGAAGGCACACCATTGTTAAAATAAATTTTCCAGTGTTGAGGTAGCCTCTAAAAGTGTTTTTATACACACTGTCATGCATTCATGTCAGAGGGTCACCCTCCAAGTCCCCCCAGGTATGTGATACCACCCTAGTCCAAGAGGGGGCGCTGACAATAACTACCTTGTTTTCTTTTTCCTCCACAGTGCAGAGGAACCGCCCAATGAGGGCAACTGACTCCGCCCCTTCCAGTCCCTGGTCCATAAAACTGCGACAGCCCAGAAGGAGGCATCACTTCTTATTCAAGCGACTCAAGCAAAGGAGTTCCAGACTCCTTGGTGGCAATATTTTTTGTTTCTTTTGAGTACCATCATGCGTTATTTTTATAAAAAAAGACTTAGGTAAATGGGGATGGCTAAGTTGATGCCTCAAAATTAACCTGTCACCTGTCTTTCCCTCAGATGACCACAACACTATAGCTGGTAATTTAGCAGTGGTGATTTTCTTATGTGGAATAGTAAAATTGGAAAGCCACCCATACAGAGAATTATGAAGGAAGTCTTTTCTTTTAGGTCTGGTTGTTTCATTGTGTGGTGGGTGCAGCAATGTGCTGTACCATTGCATGCCCCCCAACCTGACCTGACCTGGGGCTGCTAGACATTGTTTTATTTTGCCCACTTGCTTTTATGCTTTTTTTCTTTTTATTAAAAAAAAACAATCTCACCCTTGTGTGCTTTACTTAATAAAAACACTCATGTCTGATATAGCCACAGCCATAGCTGCTGTTGTTCTGGATGGACTGATAATGGGGACACTCTCCACTTACACTGTTAATAATGCAGAGTTGCCATTCTCCAGTGTGTGTGTGGGGGGGGGGCTTCTTTCTCTGTCACATTCACAGCTGTCACCATAAATTAGAGATTTCCCTGGTGCTGCCCTCTCTTATCAGAGTGTTGAGCAAGTCTGGTTCTTCAAATTGTAGGCTGAGTGCCTCATGCTTGTCACCTTCAAAAAGAGAGCAAGCTGTTCAAGGGCCATTTCATTAATAAAGAGCTGTTAGTGCTAGATTGCATTTCTGATTTCATCTCTCCCTGATGTCACTGTTTGCTTCATGTTATTTAGCACCTGTCACAGTTAGCGTTATTACAAAGAAATAAAGTAATACAATAAATAGATGTAGTGCAGGCAGAGCCCCAGCTGAGGTCAGAAGAAGGGAAAAAGTGTTCCAAGCCCTGAAAACAACAGGCTGGTCACAGCCCCCAAAACTGATCACAACACGATGACCTGCATGGTTTTGAAAATGACTTCTGTTTGAGCTTCAGGTCCTTCTCACAGCAAGTGGCAAATGCATATCATACACTCCGAGAGCAAAAGACAGACATAGATGACCCAAGAATTGGAGGTGTGGGCTGCCTCCACCACGTAACTGGGCTCGAGTTTTGAAGTCTATCACACTACTTGATAATTTATTCAATGGGTCTATGAGACTTTGAAGAAGAAACGTTCTCTAACTCTTGTGGGAAATTTTCCCTTAACAATTTTCCAACCATGTCCCCATGTTCTTGTTAAATAATTTATTTTAAAATAGCACTGCTCTAATTCTCTACATAATTTTAAACACTTTGATCGTGTCAACTTTTAACTTCAGTTTGCTTAAAATTAAATATATATACTGTATATACACAGTATATATGTATACATATATATGTATGTGTATAAATCTTATATATAAATATCTACACGTGGAAGTGTGTGTGTGTCTGTCTGGCCCGGAACTGAGATGTGGAGTGAAGGTAAGGGCTCCATCTCCGAGGATACGCAAGCGAGGCCAAGCGAAACATCTGAAGAGAGTGCCACTCGCTTATCCGCTATTTCATGCAGAATCATGGCGAGCACATCGACAAAACGATATCCCTTTTACTTTTCCTCCTGCTGCTAATACACAAGTGAGGCAAGCACGTCGGCAAAACGAAACCTCCATAGAAAGACAGTCGCTTAGCTGCTAATGCTCAAGCAATGCGAGCACATCGGCAAAACGAATCCTCCTAGGAGAGAGATGGCCAGAGTAGATCCTTTCAATTAACTGATATCTCTACATTTCAATTTTTTTTTCTGACGATTTCAATAGTTTCTAGGACCGCACGGGCTTTTATATATATATATTGTCACACAAACACACCTTGGAAACATCCGTTTAACACTAACAAGATAAGCATACTGACATCAGGGCCTAAGGTGCAACAGTTGCTAAAATTCTCTTCCCTTTAACCTGCAGATCAGAGAACAAGTTGCGTGACAAGCTATGATGACACTTCTGGATTTGCAATGGGCGCCCCATCCTTTCCACCCCAGACTCTTTTTAAAGAAGAAAGGCGTTGGAAGTTGGCATTCATTAATGAACCCGATCCAAAGAGGACAGGGCTTCATAGCAGACAGTGATTGTTAACCATACATTTTTGTTTCATATTATATAGGGTAGTTGGTCGGTCCCCAAAATTGAATCATCTCCCTGTTATTTATTCTTTCAATATACTGTGCATATACATATGTGTATAAAAATATATGCACTGCTGAACTACAATATTAAACCCACCTGCCTAATATTTTGTAGGTTCTCCTCTTGCCACTAAAACAGCTCTGACCCATCAAGACATGGACTCCACAACACCTCTGAAGGTGTAATGTGGTATCTGGCACCAAGACATTGGCAGAAGATTCTTTAAGTGCTTTAAGTTGATAGGTGGAACCTCTATAGATTGGACTTGTTTTACCAGCACATTTGGAGGCCAAATCAGCACCTTGAATCCTTTGTTATGTTCCTCAAATGATTCCTAAACAATTTTTTCAATTTAGCAGGGTATGTTATCCTGCTGAAAGAGGCCACTGCCATCAGGGAATACCTTTGTCATGATGGGGTGTATGGTTTGATACAATCTTTATGTAGGTGGTATGTGTCAAAGTAACATCCACATGAATTCCCTGAGGACCCCAGGTTTCCCAGCTGAACATTGTCCAGAATATCACACTGCCTCCGAAGACTTCCATCTTCCCATAGTGCACCTGGCAGCCATCTCTTCTCCAGGTAAATGACTGGCATGCACTCAACTGTCCACGTGATCTAAAAAATAACAAAATTCATCAGACCAGGCCACTTTCTTCCATTGTTCCATTGTGTCCATTGCAGGCCAGCAATAATATGCAGCGTTTATTGTAAAAACACATATTAGAAGTGATAGACATAGAGAGAAGAAAGAAGCCAGACTCCCTCTTCAATCTTATCATCACATTTGGGATTTGATCCCCTTTAGTAGTGAGGAGTTTTTTTCCAATTTCCAATCTCTGAAGTACTACATTACTCACCTCTTGACTCTCTCGCTGTGTCACAGCCTCAGTTTTCCTTCTCACTCTATATTTATCTACTCAATCTGCTGAGAGGTGACATTATGACCATCTCAAGGTTACTCCCAGGGTCAGGATGTGCAACTCCTTCTAGTTAAACCTGGTGTCCATTCAGGCCTGAAGCGTCAGTCACCTTAGAATGAGCCTGCTTCCCAGACAAGTCTCCCGCTGCATGGACAAGCTTGTTACTATTCTCCCAGTTTGATAAAATGTGCTGCCTCTTACAGGGCTGGATGTTTTTTGTTATGTTGTCCACAGTGCTCCCCTCCGTCTTTGTGTAAGGATTAAGACACCTCAGAATTGTCATTCTGGGATGTTTTTGGCATTATTCCCCTGGATGTTCATGTTTCTTTGCTGCACTCCTGGTAACCTCAGTTTTTTGAAGATGCCAATACCTCCTGCTGATGTCCTTCTATCTGCCCTGTCATTCAGACTATCAGAGTGCACTTTCTCTCTTACCTTATTATTTGTTGGGCCCTTCCCTGAAACATATGGACATGCATAGAATAGTTTTGGTGGCATCTCACTCAATTGGGCACTTAAAGTGAATCCAGTGTTGGTTATCTAATAATGATAGGGCTGATTGTAGCAGCCGCAGTGGTTGATGCTCTTGGACATTTTTGAGCAAAAACAGCGATGGGCTTCTGATTGAAGATTTTGCCATGAACAGGAGTGCCCCTTCATCCACACTAAATTATTTATTCCCATAGAGGATGGTGAGATGTAATGGACGGGAACTCATGCTTGATATGGCACCAGTCCATCATTGGGCACACCCATGTAGCTACACATACTTACATGGTTTACCTAGAGCAAACTTCAGGGGGCAAGATGTAATGTGCAAGTCTCTGTCATTGTGCCACCCATCCCACCTAACCACACGTCTTCACACTGATGCAGGAAGTTCATAGGAGAACACCCCAGTGAACAGAGTAAATGTGTGCACGACTGTATCCATTAGAGGTTGAATGGCAGCATAAATTCTCTTAACAACACATGACCTGACGAGTATTCACATGTTATTATACAGCCATGGATCTGTATGGATTTACTTAACACCATTTCAGTATTTTGGTTTGAAATATTTTAGCATAGATCACACATGTGCATTTACTAACTACAAGATACTCACAGTTGCTCCACACAGAGAGCTGCCTCTGCCTCTGCCTTGTTCAACATGTCACCCAGACAGCTGAGATCTTCAGGCCTCAGCAGAATTCACACAGCTAGTGGCTGCCAACTTAACACCGTCGTCGAGCAGAAAGACCACCTGGATATTTGCTTGTTAGAAACTCAACTTTAGTAACTTCTAACTCTGTGTCAACAGCTTTGCGGTCACTGAAAGTACAGAGGACCTTTCTTTTCATGATCATTATTATTGAAAAGCAGCTGGGCCCACAGAATTAAGGGAGTTCCACTTCTGTGATCTGTTAAAACGGGACCTGGCCAAAATTAGCCTGTGTTTAATATAGCTCTGGCCTCAGTGCTGACTCAGAAATGCCTGCGACTCGCTGTTACAAGGCATGCGCTTAAAGCGGCTTTTCAGGTGCTTCTCGGAGAGCCGCACAATGAATCTCCACATGCCTTAGCCAAAGCGCTGAAAGGGCCTCGCGGTCACTGGCTGCTTTGAGATTTCTTTTATAAAGTTAGACACAGCCTCAGGAACACTTCATTGATGTTTCTTTTGGAATGCATAAATAAATTAAACAGATAGGCTGCTGAGTGAAGATTTTCTGAAGGCAAATTCATGGCATTACACCATGTTTCTGTCCTTTTAAACAATTTATTATTATGAGGATTATAAGTGTTGTTCTGTCCAAGATAACCTGGCTGATTGGTATTAAAGGACACAGCATGCATGTATAAGACCACCGCTAGTAGACTGACATTTAGAAATGGGACATTTTCATAGGTAGATAGTATTTAGATTAGATTAAACAAATTAATTAATCCCAAGGAGAAATTCAGATGCATACAGTAGCAGAAACATAAAAAACATGGATACAGACTCACAGGACAAATAACACAGCCAATCAATTAATCAATTGACAAGTAAATAAATTAATAAAAATAAACTCAATGACTTAATAATAGAAGTGGGCAGAAAAGACCCCCAGTGGTGCTTCTTAGCACACTGTGGTAAAGTGCTCTAAGAGAGTGCCACCTGGAGGGGATGGAGGGGATTTTTCATCATGGCATCCAATTTTGCCACCATCTTCTTTTCCACAACAGCTTCCAGTGTATCCAGAGTTGGCCCAGTGATGGAGTGGGCTTTCCTGATAAGTTTGTTCCGGCATTGTGCTTCTTTTAAGCTCAGATTGCTTCCCCAGGTAGAACACCACACTGGCTACTATGGACGGGTGGAACATTTCCAGCAGTTTGCTGCACACATCAAAATACCCAAGTCTCCATAGCAAGTCCAGTCTGCTCTGGCCCTTCTTGTATAGGGCCACTGTGTTGTCAGACCAGTCCAGTTTGTGGTTTATATGGACCCCCAGGTACTTGTAGGTCTGCACCACTTCCACACCCTCCTAATGGATGATGAGTGACTCATCTCAGAGGCATGGCCATCTTAACAGCATTTATAGGCCCCCGGGCAAAGCAATGCACTGGGACCCCTACCTACACAACCACTCACAGGAATAAAAATGTAAATGGTTGATAAAATTAAACATACTGTATTTATTGTATTGGTACTTCCAACAAAACCAGTGTTTAAACATTAAACAACATGCTGTACAGCAAAGATTAATCAATACAAACGTTTGACCAATATCATGAGTCTTGAAAAACACAAAAAAATCAACATATAAATGATACTCAATTGGCAAACTATACAGACAGAGATGGCACAGTATGAAATTACCATAAATTATTTATTATTAATCAAGTGTTCAACACAAACATTTGTGAGATTTCTTTGTAGAGAATTGAGTTGAAGTGACGTTAACATGTACGCTTTTACGTTATGTAGTGTGTGAGATCCGTACACATACATGCACGTGAGGTGCAGAGGTGACCGTGGTACTAAATCAGAGGTGAATGCCAATGTCTACTTGTAACACAATAACAAATATTTTTAGTTTAGTATAGTATAGTATTTATTTATTGACAGCAAGTCACAACATACATAGATTAGCTTGGGGCCCCTATGCTTGTGGGGCCCCCAGGCAACTGCCCAGCCTCCACATGCGTTACAACGGCCCTGCTCAGAGGCTTCTTGGCACGTCAGAAGCCCACCACCAGTTCTTTTGTCATGCTGATGTTGAGCTGCAAGTTGTTGTCCTTGCACCACAAGACAAAGTCCTCTACAACCTTACCGTACTTTGACTCATCTCCTTTATAAATGCAGCCTATGATTGTGATAGTCTGTATCACAAGACATTGGGAGTCAATGTAATAAATAATTATAGTAGATTTACTTTTGTATAGTTTAGTATTTGTTTTTTTTTCACTGATTTTTCTGTATTTGTCTGCCTTTGCCATTTTCTTCATATTTGATTTTCAATCCATCCATCCATTATCCAACCCGCTATATCCTAAATACAGGGTCACGGGGGTCTGCTGGAGCCAATCCCAGCCAACATAGGGCGCAAGGCAGGAAACAAACCTTGAGCGGGGCGCCAGCCCACCGCAGGGCGCACACACACACATACCCACACACCAAGCACACACTAGGGACAATTTAGGATCGCCAATGCACCTAACCTGCATGTACATTTGATTTTGATAACTGTTTTTCTGTTCTCTTGATTTTTGTCCTGAGAGAGGAGGAAGAAGAAGAGTTGTCTGATCGCTTGTTTTTCTCATTTTTTCGTCATCTTTATTTTGAGTCATTGTAAATACTGTAAATCATCACCATCATTTATTTTTATTTATTGTTGTAGGTATAAATTGTGAAGGAACTTACCTGGCCACGACACCCTTAAGATGGAAGGACAGGGGGAGAGAGCTTACACAGGGCTTTATTTCCTCCAGAACGCTATGGCAGTGAGCCCAGGCTCAGAGTATGTCTGGTATTTTAGTCCCCAGGGATCAGCCCTGTTTTGTCCCATGGGGGCTGCAGGATTAGGGAGCCCTTATTGTCATGAGGTTTCCACCTTACCCAGAAGTGCTGACAGAACACATGTGCAGGAGATGGGGAGCACTTTCGAGATGGCTGAAAGAAAAGGGACTGCCTGCCTTGTATCAGGGAGCCAGAGTTGTGAGGAAGGAGGACAATGCTTGTGAGAGGAGTGGAGGAGGCAGTGAGAGACACAGAGACAGAGAGAAGACAGAGTGTTCTGCATTGTGCTTAGTGTACATATAGCTGTGGTGGTGGGAAACCCTTATAAAAGAAGAGTTTTCCCACACTTAAAGACTCTTTGCCTTTTAACTTGTATTTCTGCATGTTCATGTTGGGTGAGTACCCCCTACTATCCACAATATTAATTCTGTGTCACTGCAGAGGACTGCATTTAGAGTTTTTCTCAGTTGCTAAAACCCATTCTCTGAACCAAATTCTCGGTGGCCTGAACTCATTTTTCAAATCAAACACTCTTTTGGCCAAATCTCAAACACTGTTCGGGTACTTAGACACAATTTGCTAAACCTTAAACACATTCCCAGTCACTAAACACATTCCACACTGTGATATACTTGTGTTGCAAACTTGTAAACACTGGCAGCAAAATGTGAACACAAATCCAACACAGCTGTCATCTCTTACACACAATGACTGAGAATTGAACACACAAGTTTCTAATGACCAATTAGGCAGGAGAAAAGTCAGTTCAGAGTGCACAGGTGGCAGCGGTGCATCCATCTACAATGGACAGAAACCTACAGAGAGGCAGAGGGGGAAGAGTTTGTGTGAGAGGCAATAGATGACAAGGAAGGGGACAAGGAAGACCTAGAACAATCATTACTGATGAAATTCAGGCAACTGTTGTACACCAGGTCCTTGTCCATGGGATGACAATGAGGGAAGCTGGACAAAGAGTCCAACCCAATTTGAACATGTTCTCTGTGGCTGGCATCATCAGGACATTCAGAGAAGAGAACAGGTAATTGTTCCTTGCTGTACACCATTTGTCATACAGTATACTATACTGTAAGTCCTGTAATGCTCATTACAGTACTGTTTCTACTGGCTGTATACATTTGTAAGTGCATTGTCACCTCTGAAGAACGGAAACACGATCAAATAAGGGTGGAAGGACTGCTGTTTTCTCTCAACAACAAGAAGCACTCATTGTTGACATGGTGCTTCAAAATAATGCTTTCTGACTCCGTGAGATGCAGCAGAGGGTTATTTACGACAATGTCAACTTTGATGGAATCAACAGTGTGTCTCTGTCACTTAACTATTGACCATGTCCTCCTACACAACAGACTTAGCATGAAACAGGTATACAGAGTACCCTTTGAGCGCAACTCTGCAAAAGTCAAAGATCTAAGATATCAGTATGTGCAAGTAAGTGTAACTTACACACATGTTCAGCACTGATGCTTCCAGTCCAATTCTACACTCATAGGCCTACTGTTACTGTAGGCTAGTAGTTGCAGTTGCTACCTTTACAGTACTGTGAACTATATTGTAGTGTACGTAAATCTGGAATGCATATACTGTAAATATGTTATTACAGAGGTCTGTCTTTTTGTGTCACTTGCTGTACTAAACAACTTATCTATTTCTATAGAGAGTGTTTGCACTGGAGTCCATGGAAAGGTCCCATGAATACATTTTCATAGATGAAGCAGGGTTCAATCTGGCAAAAAGAAGGCGGAGAGGCAGGAACGTAATTAGTCAACGTACCATTGTGGAAACCCCTGGCCAGTGTGGTGGCAACGTCACCCTTTGTGCAGCCATAAGTAACTGGGGGGATTCTCCATTGTCATGCAAACCTGGGGCCATATAACACCGAGCATCTCCTTACATTTCTGGGTGGTCTGCAGGATATTATGGCTGCACATGAGCAGCTGGATCAACAAGCAGTGCATCCTGTATATGTCATAGTTTGGGACAATGTGAGCTTTCACCGTGCTGTCCTGATACATGAGTGATTCCCTGACAACCAGCTCTTCATAAAGGTCTTCCTTAGATCTTGTAGCCCCTTCCTGAATCCAATAGAGGAGTTCTTCTCTGCGTGATGGTGGAAGGTCTATGACCGACAGCCCTACAACAGGGAAGCTTTATTGGAGGCAATGGACATGCCTGTGATGATATAACTGTGGAGTCTTCTCAAGGATGATTCGGCACACCAGAGGGTTTTTCCCCCATTGCCTGGAAATGGAAAATATTGCCTGTGACGTGGATGGACTCCTCTGGCCAGACCCCACACAAAGACATGATGTTGGAGAATGAATCTCAATGACAGTGACAGTGTAGTAATGTGCTTGTCATTTAGTTTTTTTTTTTAATTTTTTGTTATGAAAGTGCTGACTGTTGATATCACTTTGCCTACGATCATTTTTTGCTAATTGCATTTACAATAAACATTCTCTGTTACCTACACGCCCCGGATGCTGAGTCCTACATTATTTTATGTATTGTCTAACGAAGGCTCTGTGGTGACTATATTTATACTTGCTGTGTGTATGATCTGAACACATTGTTTGGTTTTGAACACATGATAGCTGGTTTTGAGGTGACAGTTTGGTTTTGATAGGAGAGTCTGGGGTTTTGTGAATGTAGATTGAATTTTCGGATTTGTGTTTAAGGTTTTGAGAAAATAGATAGAGGTTCCAAGTAATGTGTTTTAGAAATTGGGAAAAACTGTAATTTAAGTGCAGAAGTGTAGAATCTTTCTTTGTCTTGCTGGCACTAAAAAAGACTTGTTTTCTTTTGAATACTTTTTGTTTTTGTGCTGTACCTCCATTTTACACCACTGATCCGTTCAGTTACGTTATAGAAGTCCAGAGTCTGAGCGTGTGCAGAGGTGCCAGTGCATGATGGAAGAGTCATCTGAAACTTTCTGTAGATGGCAAGCACTGGCAGAGGGTAAACAGGAAGGGAGACAGACAGGACAATTCCCTGAGGTGCTCCAGTGTTACGCACCACAATATAAAGTCACAAAATAAAAAAAAAAAATCTAAGTGCAAAATGGCACAAATTAAAGGCAAACCTACTGCAGAAGTGCAATATCCAGAACCGTATTGGCGATCCCTAAGGCTTGGCATCTTATAGCTTGCAGATTAAGAATTGACTACGGTGTGACAGGCGATGACAATGGGACTGTAGTGTGTCGTAGTGCAAAAGTACAAACAGAAAAATTATAATAAATAAATGAATATATCAATAAAAATACTTTCTTAAAAGAAAAAGACAATCAGATAGTCCAACCATAAAAGCAATAATCTTCTTGGTTTTTAGCCATTGAAAAAGATGGGGAAGCACGATGGTGAAACAGGGTCACTTCTGTGTTGTTTCCCCTTGAGTTGTGGATGTCCGTTTGGCCCTGCAGACTAAAGCTTCACCCGCTTTCAACCCAACCAAGGAACCACTGGAAGTCAACATTCAATTTGGAGGGTGAAGCACTTAAGGGCAGACCTATAAACAAAAGCTAGAAACGTTGAGCAAACTGAAGGACTGCTGGTCCATCCAACTTTTGTTTGAAAAAGGTGTCTGCCTTTTAATGTGCATCAAAACCGTGACAATTTTGCTGATCTCTTCTTTACAACCTCAAATATTTCTAAATAGTAGGATGTAATGCCATATAAACTGTAAGAAATTAACGGCAAGTGAAATGGTAGCTGATCAGAATGTTTATTGAGTGTAGGTGATTCCTGTCCACATAAGTGATGTCATTTACTACAGGTGCTTGAATGGCAATTAGGGGTGCAAAATATTATGCAGATCATGTTTGGGATCCTGTTTTTTGCTTCAAAGACCCTTAGGACTTTAATCATAGAGGAAACTAATAAAATGTGGGAATGTGAATATCAGCCTTCATAACAGCAGATATTTTCATCTGACAGCAGAGTGATACTGTTATGGTTAAGCCAGTATTCCTCCCCTGACTTATGTTTAAATTTCTTTTCTCTGTCTTCTATGTTCATTTTTCATTATTGATTATTGCTTTCTATCGTTTCTAATAATATTGTTCTGTTACTATTTGTCTAATTATAATTTTCCTGCTAATTTTATTCTGTTTAGCTAATATTTAGTTTCTATTTATGCTATCATGTTCTCTGATGTTTCATGTAATTTTGTGGGCGGATTCCCAAAAGGTGGGGCCAACCTTCCATTATTGTTAAGGGACCGTTCCCTCTGGCGGATTTTGTTGGTTCCTATGAGTATTGCTTTCTTATTAGCATTTGTATTGTGGTTCTTGACTTTTTGCTATTGTTTCTTTGTTTAATCTTGTTGATTTCAATTTGTTTGTCATGGATTGCCTTTTATTTTTGCTCTTTTGAAACTTTTGTTGTATTTGCCTTTTTATTCAATAAATCCTCCTTTATATGGATTTCTTGTGGGCTTGCTCTATAGAAGCCAGGGATTGACAGCAATCCTGAGTGTGTTTTGGGACATTCCAGAACATATTTTTGATGTTTGAGAGCAAAGCATACTTTTGTCTAGTGTAGGCCAAACCCATCCACTCAAGTAGAGGCTAGGCTGCCTTTTGAGGCACCTTCTGTGGGCAGAATCGTACGATTCAGGCCTGCTGTTTCTCTGGGTGTTTCTGAAGGCCTCAACAGCTTTGGCCATTTCATGTGAGTAATCACAACAGATACTCCCAGGTGGTTTACAAGTTCTCTCTAAAGATTTCTGGCACAAAGAATCTAAGCATATAGAGAACTTGCATCTTTACTGGAATAGCAAGCTTGTGTGTAGCACAGAGTGGGACAGTTATTGCCAGAGGTCCACAGGGCTTGTTTCTGGTAGCAGATAAACTGTTCATGAGCAAGACAGTCTAATCGATCTGTGAAAATACTCTTTCTCAGTGTAACACCACTGGCAAAGTACTTTATTATTGTGGTTGCAGCCACAGCTTATTATTTTTTAAGGATTTCCATCTATATATAAAGGAAAAATGCTATTCCAAGTAGAGTAGAGATGTCAGACCAGTGAGGTGAAAATCATATTGTAGCTAAATATTGTTGTAAGTACAAACTAGGGGTTTATATTCCACAACAAAGTCATTATAAAACATCATATTTTTTTCTTTTAATAGAATTAAACAGTCTTTCTACTATTTGTTCTCAATAATTTTTCTGTTTTACCCTTCTACTGGCATTTAACAGTTGTTAATAGCTATCTCATCTTGACTTTCCTATGTTGGTTATTTATTTCTCCTTTAGATTTTACAGTTTTCACACCTGAGGTTACCTGAACCTAACACTCTTTTTATTTGTTTGCTTGTTTGTTATTGGTTTCATATAAATCTTGTACAGTCACAAGTTATTGATGCCCATCGCAGCAGAAACACTAAAACCTATCAGTGGATACAAGCATTAAGAAAACCTGTCAAACTGAAGAAAGAAGTCTTCTGTTCACTCTTGGTAAGAGGGCTCCTAGATTTGACTGAGAAGTTCCAATCAGCTACAGCAGTGGTCAAAGTGAGGACTTGTGTGTGGCTGGAGTTTGGTAAGGCCATGGAAAATGGCTTTGGACAAAAAAGTCAATTTTATAACTCAGGAAGGTTAGGTGGGATGTTGTCCAAGCAGTTCTTAGAAAGGTTAGGACCTTGAGGTTGATCTCAACTAAACATATCAGAGATGCACTTTGAGGAGCTACTAAACAAGACTGGTATGTTCTACCCAGAAGAACAGTATCTGAAGTGTTGGCTGGGATTTGGTCCATCTCACTGGCTGAAACTGCTGCAGTGATTTAAGAGCTACATAGTAGTGAGACCACTACCAGACATGAAGAAAGAACTTGATATTATGCAGTATTTTGGCTAAAATATGTTGTCAATGTTGTGTGGAAGACAGATGCTGTGTTTCTAGACTGGAGACCTGGGGTAGTGGTCCCTGTTTTTAAGAAGGGGGACTAGAGGACTATGTTGAGTATTGCATTTACTGAGAGATTGACTTCCACAACCTTCCTTTATCACAAGAATGTAGAATTAATAAAAAAAATGTAACCTCTGATTTAGGACGAGCAATGTATATTTTATCTTGGCCATGGAACAATAGGCCAACTGTTTGTGCTGGCAAATACTGAAGTGGTCGTGGGAGTTTGCCAATCCTGTGTGTATGTGCTTTGTGGACTTGGAAAAAATTTATTACTGTGTACCCTGTGGTGTTTTGTAAAAAATGTTGCAAGAGTATGGGATTATGGGGTTATGGGGCTGCCACTGCATGTCATTCAACCCCTGTATTTGCTGGCAAGAGCTACTATATGTTGACATACTTAACATTAAGTCAAGGCTATTCAGGGTGGATGTTGTGCTCTGCCAAGGTTGTGTCTTATTTCCTCTCTTGTTCACGTTTTTCATGTACAGGATACAAAGGTGCTGGTTGGAGACTTTAGGAATGTATCACTATTGTTTGCATATGATGTTGTCCTCTTGGTCTCATCTGCTTGTGATCCATGGTGCTCCCTGGAATGGGTCACAGTTGAGAAAAATACAGTTGGGAGCATCTCCATATCTGAGGTCATGGTCCTCTCCGATGAAAGAGTGTCTTGTTTCCTGTAGGTAAGGAGTGAGCAGCTACCCCAGGAGTAAGGATTTAAACACCTTGGAGACATCTTCACAAGTCAGGATAGATATCATAATAATAATTCTTTACATTTGTATAGCACTTTCCTCAATACTCAAAGTGCTATTCATAGTTAGTTGAGAGCCACTTCAACCACCACTAATGTTCAGCACCCACCTGAATGATGCCATGGCAGCTGTTTTTGCACAGTACACTCACCACACTTTAGTTGTTTGTTGGTGAAATACTGACAAGAGAACCGCTGGCTTGTTGCACTTACTTTTAATTAAACGCATGAGCTATTAGGTTGTGAAGTGTTGAGAGAGAGAGCCAGTTAGAGAGGGGGGATGATTAGGGGCCAGAATGACTAGGTCATGGAGGGCAAATTAGCCTGGACATCGGGATACACCCTGCTCTTTACAAAGGATGCCCAGGGATCTTTTATGACCACAGAAAGTCAGATGCTCAGTTTGAGGTCTCATCTGATGGATTGCACCATTTGTACAGCACAGTGTCCCTGTCACAGCACTGGGGCATTGAGTTCCACACACGGACCCCAGGGTAAGCGCCTCACCAACACCTCTTCCAGCAGCAACCCAAGCTTGATACCTACTGTAGATGGTCTCCCATCCATGTACTGGCTGGGCCCAAACATGTTTAGCTTCAGGTAGATGACCTCTTTTGAAGAGTGTGTGGCATGGTTTCTGAGATGTTTATGATTTTCACCACTGAATTAGTGCAACTAGCAAAAGCTGTACTGGACCATGACGGTGAAGTAGGAGGTAAGCTTGCAGATGAAACTTCTGATTTACTTTTGTCTCCACAAATCAAACTTCATTATGACCAATAGTTGTGGGTAGTGAAGCAGCAAAAATGAGGTATGTCAAGCATTGTAAAAGACATCCTGTGGGAAATGAATACAGAAGAGTATTCTACAGTAAATAGGTGAACCAAGGACACCCCACACTTCCCCCACTCCAAATCACACCATTAGAAAATCTCCACACCAGACTCTTCTCAATGACCATCTCTGACACTTGACAGGATGAGCCAGATCATAATGACACAGCTCTTTATCACCTCTAAGAAAGAATATCCGCAACAAAAATAACAGAACTAAACCTGAACATGGAAATAAACTAGAAATCCCCCAAAATCACTAAAACTGAAAAAATAGAATAAATAAGAATTTTACATGGCTCTAAAACAGATTATGAATCTGCACAGTACCTCATCCAAAAGTAGAACTTGAAAGACAAATACTGACGAGAGGACCACCATTAAAACAGAAGACGTCACATCTTTGCAGTTACTTTTACTTAGGCCCTGACACAGAACAGCTGTTCTTGAAATATTGACAAAAACTGCACTAAATCAGAATTAAATACCTCATCAAATTTACCAGTTCATTAAAAAAATTCTGCAACTTTAGTAACAACTTGAAATCACTGAGATGTTTGGGCTACCTATCTAGCCGCTGGATTTCCTAGTGTCTGCCACAGGGATGTAACACACTCTGTACAGATAGAGAAGAAAGTCAGGCTCTAAACAAGGCCGTTACAGCCAAGAAGGAGAGACTGATGTATAAATGCACCTGATCTGGAAGGTCCAACTTGTGGTGAGTCAATTACTGACACAATGAGCAAAACAAAACTCTGTGAAAAGGTAAATTCAACGAGAAGTCAGGCAAAATGACACTTTTTATGGGCTGACTTAACAGATTACGATATGTAAGCTGTCGAGGCAAATTAGGCCCCTTTTTCAGGCAAATTGTAAGTCAGGGGATGGAGACAAGAAAACATCCAATTCAGTGAATGTCCCCTGGAGTCCAGTTAAATCAATCGTTTAGAAACCAAAAGAGTTTGACAGAGCTGGAAATCTGCCCAGAAGAGGCCATCCACAAAAGCTTTGAGTGTCATGCAAGAAGAAGACTAGTAAGGGAGGTCATCAAGAGACCACCGGTTGTTGCCAGTTTCAGCTTTATAGGAGAGTGGCAAAGAGAAAGCCACTGTCAAAAAACACACACAACCTCTGAGCAGAAGGCACCTTGGAGACGCTAAAGACAGCTGGAAGACGACACAAAACATCATGTCTGAACATCACTGCTCATTATGAAAAACACACCATTCCCACTATGAAGAACTGTAGTGGCCGCATCATGCTGTGGGGAAAGCTTCTCTGCAGTAGACTCTGGAAGGCTTGTGAGGGGAAAGGGTGAGGTAAGTGAATGCAGGGAAATCCTGGAGGAAAATATGATGGAATCTGCAAGAAACCAGATATGTTTTCCGACAACACAACAACCCCAAGTAGAAAGCCAAAGCTACACAGGAATGGCGTAAACATAATCCTGTTTTAATGCCCTGGAGTGACCGTGCCACAGTCTAGATCTCAATCCAATTGAGAATACATGGCTGGACTTCAAAATGGTTGTTCACTCACAATCACTACGCAGGCTGACAGAGCTCAAGCAGTTCTGCGAAAAAGAATCGGCGAAAACTGCAGTATGCGGATATGGAGACCTGTGCTCACAGACTCAAAGCTCTCATGGCTGCCAAAGGTGCATCTGCTAAATACTGACTTGAAGGGCTCAATGCATACGTAATCAATTATTTTGTGTTTTAGATCTGTGATTCATTTAGGCCTCCATACTGACTCACCACAAGTTGGACCCTCCAGATTAGGTACATTTATTCTCCAATCACTTAAAACCCCAGACAGGTGACCTCCACAGAGTTAATTCTGTGACTTCTAAAGCCAACAGGCTGGACCAGTGACACATTAAAGGGGGTGAACACTTATGCGATCAATTATTTTGTGGTTTTTATTTGTAATTGATTTAGACCACTTTGCACAGATCTGCTTTAACTTTGACATTAATGAATCTCTTTCTGTTGATCAGTGTCAAAAAAGCCAAATTAAATCCAGCTTGATTCAAAGTTTTTTAATAATGAAAATTTAGAAATGTTAAGGTGGGGAATACTTTATAGGAAATATAAATTGTGAAGGGGGTCAGCTGAACGCACACTAAGGAGATGCTGTCAGGTCAGCTGCTGCCTTTCTGCTGCTGCTGCTGCTGGCGAGCTGCGTGTTCTGTATGTCGTGCTGCACGTCGATCATTTAAAAGCCTGTACAGCAGCTGTCCTTTTGCCACTTCGTATCTCTGCTGCTCACATTGTGAATGGTGGGGGTGGGTGGCGCTGAACGCACGCTAAGGAGACGTGGTTGGATCATCTGCTGGCTTGCTGCTGCTGGTGCTGCTGGCAAGCTACGTGTTCTGCTTGTCGCTTGTCGTTGTTTTAAGAGCTGGGAGCACATGATGTATGTCTGCCAAAAGCATTCCAACAACTGCTTGGTTAGATGTATGTGAACTTTTTTTAAATGTTGTCTCACTGCCTTGTCTCATGGGACGCCAAATTGTGTTCCGGGAAGATCACGTCTCGTCTCCCTAGTCTCCCTCCGAAGATTTTTTTTTTATAATATAGAGATATAATGCCTTTCCTATCTATCTATCTATCTATCTATATGTATAATTATTATTTAGTATGTTGTTAGAGCTTTGAAAACAAACAACAAGTATTGTTAAGCCAGAAAAGGCATTTTAAATAACTATAATACATTTAGAGTGAGTGTAGATTTTGTGAAAACTCACTCGTGTTCCCCAGTAGAAGACCTAATTAATTTGTGCTAGTGTATAGGGACATTTTGTAATAGTGGAGCTAAGAAGGAAGAGCAGCATTTCAGTACCTGCCATGCTGTTGTCATTCAGGAACACTCTGAGCTGTCAGCAGGCTTTCCAAGTCCAACGCCACTTCTTTAAAAGACAAGATAAGGATATTTGGACCTTGGAGTGCAGCCCAGGGCAGTAAGTGTCAAACATCTTCTTCCAAGAATCTCCTTGTCAGTTTGTAGTTGATATGCCACACATACACAAGCATCAGTACATGATGAAGCACAATTTAAAGACAAATCTGCCCAAAAACATGTGTAAATGCAAACAGGCAGCATGGCAGATGCTGGATCACAGAGTACAATCGAGCACATCAACTTTCCTGTCTACACTCTCAGAGAAGCACAGTGTGGAGCTCAAGTGAGGTGTCAGACTGGAGCTCAGCATGGCGTCACTTCTGTTTGATGAGACTCCCCATGTCTCAATTGGCTGGAGAAAATGATTCAATTCACTTCAGGTTTTTATGGCACACAAAACTCCTCTGAGCACAGCACATATTTACAGATATGAAAAACACAATAAAATCCTTAAAAATAAATCCAAAATAGGCAGTACTATGGGCTAGTAAGTAAGTAAGTACTGTTGCTTCGCAGTTTGAGGAGATCGGGTTCAGATCCTGCATGTTTTTTCTGCATGTATCGAGTTTCATGCCACATCCCAAAGGTAGCGGTGTGGGCTAGTGTGGTGACTAGCCTGGTGTCACATGAAGATGTGGAGCGAGTGCACTCTATTCAGGCCTGCCTCCAGCTTTCAACTGATGCTGCTGAGATAAACTCCAGCACCCCTTCATCCTTAAACTGAATTAACTGGGTTTTAGAAGGTCACATTATAAATCAAAAGTAATTTCTTGTCAGCAACTTGTTTGTAGGCCATACCACTTTCTAAATATGCAGCATGTTAATTAATATGTTGCATTGTTAATTTGTTGGATTACAAATTAATTCAAATAGGAATCGTGGGGCCTCCATTCTAATACTTCTCCATAATGGTAATGATACAATGATCAATTTTTATCTGTTTTCCTATGTGCAATATCCATCCATCCATCCATTATCCAACCTGCTATATCCTAACTACAAGGTCACTTAAATAATAAATGCAATTTGTGCTATCTTAATTCCTCATTTGCTCATACATACACTATATGGCCAAAAGTATGGACACCCCTCCAGATTACTGCATTCAGGAGTTTCACTGGTAACGGGGGCATAAAGTCAAGCACATACTGTAGTCATACAATCTCCATTGGCTCTCACTGGCAGTAGAATGAGTCTTTCTGAATACCTCAGGGACTTTACACATTTACACTGTCGTAAGATGCCACCTTTGCTACAGGTCAGTATGTGAAATTTCTGTTCTGCTAGATCTGGCCCGGCCAACTGTGAGTGCTATCATTGTGAAGTGGAAGTGTCAAAGAGTAACAACAGGTCAGCCATGAAGTGGTGGACCACACAAACTCACAGGGTGGGGTTTATGAGTTCAGAGATGCCATGTAAATCCCTGGTACGCAGGTTGCAGCTGGTTCAGAATGCTGCTGCACGTTTTTTGGTTGGGGCAAAAAGTTTGCCTCAGTATCTACAATTTTTTTTTTATCTCACACTGGCTACCAGTTAGCTTTAAAATTGATTTTAAAATGTTTCTCCTAGTTTTTAAATCATTAAATGGGTATGCTCCTGCCAATTTATCTGAATTGTGTGTTGTACACCAGTCATCCAGTTAGCTGAGATCTATCGGTCAGTTGTTTATTGGTGCCCCTCGTGCTAAGTGCAAATCTAAGGGGGGCAGGACTTCTGCAGCAGCTGCACCTTATCTGTGGAACTCTTTACCTCATTACATTAAGGAGCCTCCAATTGAATTGTTTAAAACGAGATTGAAGACGCATTTCTATTGTCTCGATTTCTCTGACCTTCAGTTATACTGATGTTTCCCTTCTCTTAGTCATTTGTTTGTTTTCATTTACTGCTGGTTTGTATTGTGTTTTATTGCATTTTATTCTGTTTCTTTTATTTCTGTTTATTGTATATTTTATTGTAAAGCCCTTTGGCTACAACATTACTGATGTTGTTTTAAATGTGCTCTACAAATAAATTAACATTGACATACCCAGTGGCTCCTCAACCCTCTGCCATTCTTTGTTATTTTCATTCTCTCCAGCAGACAAATATTTGTAGTTGGGGCCTGTGATTGTTCTGCTTCTGTTGCATGTCTCACTCTCCACTGTACTGTTGAAATCCTCCATTTTAAATCTTCCTTTCTATTCAAAGTTTTCATTTAATCTAATTATTAGTAACATTGTTGTAAAATTACTCTAGTTACATGATTTAGGCTTATAGATATATAAAATATAAGATATATGTATATATATATTCTATATATATATATATATATATATATTCTATAAATATATATATTTTGTTATTTCAAATAATAAACTAAAATGTAAGTTGATGAACAATAAATCCTGTGTGTAGTTACCCCTACGGACTGATGCTGGGCACTTTCATCATTGTTTGACTCTCAGCAACCTCTCAGCAAATGTAACACTATAAATAATATCCATCTACTTTATCATCCTTTTTATTTCCATTCAGAGTTTTCAGACTACATAGATAGTGAAAGTTGTATAGATAGATAGATAGATGTGCAGTTTAAGGGCACCAGCCAAAACAGGGGTTGACGCTGTGGACTAATGCCTTCTCTCTTCCTCCCTCTGCAGAAAAGGTGACTGACAGCCACTCCATCACTGACATCTTTATTGACCTTAATTGTGTACATTTTGTCACAAAGGAGCAATAGAGATTATAAAATGATAAAACAAAACAATGTTAACTACTATCTAAATGCCATACCTACAACTGCACACACACAATTCTGTGTGTACATTTAATGTGTTACATCTATTAAGAAAACCTTTCCTATGCCAATGTGTACAACTGGCTAAGGTGAAGAGAAGTACAATGGAAGGAGGCATTGTACATTCTGATAGGCAAAACGGATCCCCAGTATTGCTCCTGAGTTCTCCGTGATCTAAAAGTCCAGTGGTGATCAAACCAGTTATCATTCAGGGAGTTGTCCAGCATCCTAACTCAATCCGACACACCTCTGCCTTTATTGTTTAAAGCATCCCAATTACTGCATGGTCATATTTTAAAAAGGCACGTCTCTTCCTCTACCATAACTGTGGTTTATCTAAACAGGAACTCTGAACAGGCCTAGAATGATATACCATTGGAGGTTTTGAAGATGCATTAGGACATATCGTTACATTACATTTGAATATACGTGCATACATATTACTTAATGATTTTTTTCAGAACAATGTGGAACTCAACCAATGGGATCCACTGAAGAACAAACTAAGATTTACATGGAAGCCTAGGTCTCTGTGTTGTGAAACGCTAGGGGTTGCTGTTGCCTCTTTAAACCCAAAAGACAGACCCTCAAGACACAGGGTAAAAGCACAGAGAAGTGTTTTTATTTCTTTTCTTCTCAAAATACACAGCCACAATAAACAGGCAAATAACACCACAAGTACAATATTCTGCTCTCTCTCTCTTCTTTCTCCTCCACATCTCCCAGCAAGCTTTGTCCACCTCCACCTGACTCTGGCTCGCCTGCTGGGTTCTCAGCAGTCCTTTAAATAGTGTCTGACCTGGAAGTATTCCGTCCTTCCGATCACGTGACTTTAAGCACTACCAGTTCGGATAGAGAACTTAAGTTTTTCTTTAGCCTGAAAGTATTTTGGGCTTCCGTTCCTGTGACCTTCTAGCACTTCTGGGCTATGTAGAAAATAAGAGTCCCAAGGTCTTCCTGCAGCATCTCCTGGCTGCACCCACGATAGGGACCCAGCAGGCCTGTGAAGCCAAATTCTAGATCCCAGGGTGCCCTGTGGGAATCTGGGGTACTGCTATGCAGCAGGGAAATCGCCAGCTAGCGTCCCGGGGGAGGCAGTGTCCCTAATTAGCTGCCTTCCCCCATCCTTCAACACTTTGGGTGTCCCAGCCAGGTTGAGCTGCCGGCCATCCATCACAGTGTTCATTCATTTCTGAATTATCTTCAGGGTATCCGTCTCAGATAGGGGATGTCCCAGGGTGAAGCTCACCTTCATCTTCTTTTAGCTCTGATGACTGTCTCCTTTCTTCTGCCTCTCTGAATTCCTCTTTTCCTCTACTCTGTTTCAGTGGGAGTCCTTGAAAAATTCCTGCTAGAATTCCATACACATCACATCCTCCTTCTCTGCAGTTTTACTTTATCTACAGTGAAGTGTTTTGACAGCTAAATAGCAAACATTAAGGATTGTATTTTAATAGTATTTGTTACTTGCAAGCAGTACAGATCAAAACTACAGAAGAGTCATTCTTGAGTTTTTGTTCCTCCATTTATTTTTCATTCTCGTTTTATTTTCAGATGTTCTAGTGCACTAAAAGATATATTCAGGAAGGATCGTTCTGTGGATTTGAAGAGTGAGGGAGAACTCGCTCCCATATCAACACATTTCTTCTGCATGCATTGCTCTGATTTTCTAAAAGTATTTATTTAACAATCTTTTAGCAAGAAGATACACGTGTTTGGTCCATTGTGACCATACGACTAGAAGACTTGACATGTGGATGACATGACATGAGGAATGTGTTACAATTTAGTGGTTGACATTTATAATTCATGTTAGTACTTTAGAGTTAAGACTTTGGATATTTTCTATTTTAAAATTAGACTTTAATGATCTATTATTATGCTATATAAGAAGAGTAATCTGAATTGAGTTTATTTCTTTTCCTTAGTGATTTTACTTTGAATTTTAGCTTCTGTATTTTTTGGATAGTTACTTGATATGTTTGTTTTTACTGCTCCTTAATTCAATGACTTATGAATTTTTATCAAATCATTGATTTTAGTCAATTCCTAAATACTTATCATTATGACTTACTTGTTAATTTAGTGGCATTGGAGAAGGATGTTGAGTTTTAAAGGCTCTTGCATGCGGCCGGGGCCCTTGCCCACCCGGGACGCCTTGACACTGGATGGCAACCCCCCTGGGTTGCAGCAGTGCCTCAGGGCTCCTGCAGGGCTTCATGGGAGTTGGAATTTGGTGCTGCCCTGTTGAGATCCACAGGCGCCGGCAGGGGGTGCTGCAGCAGGAGTTGCTAAGCCCTTAATGGCCAGTTCTCCCACCACACCCAGAAGTGCTGCTGGAAAGGAATAATCAAGCACCTGGAGCACTTCTGGGTGCCACTACTCGGGGAGCTGGAGTAAGGTGAAGCTTGACCAGAGGAGTGGAGGAGAAGGAAAAGAGTGAAGGAAGAGAATATTGTGTTTGTGCTGTGCTTGTGCTGGGACTGTGTCATACTTGTGGGGAACAGGGAAGGCATTTCCCACAAGGGAAAAAGAAAATAAAAATCAGTGTGTGCCTTGAACTTGTGTCCCACGCTTGTCTGTGTCAGGTTAAGCTGGCGTTGCCAGTCTGGTGGGCCACAAGGCTTTGTCTGGTCTTTATGGCTAAGTGTGATCACTGAAATACTGTCTCTGACAATCATGACGTCAGGACCTTTAGGTGTTTACAAAGGTAATTTCAAAATGCAGTATAGACAAGTGGGTATGACGATGGAGGTGTAAACCCATTCAGTGTTTTATTGTTGAAATGAGTGTGTCTGTCAGCAATCACGGCTTATCTGCATGATAACACAGGCTAGTTGGGGAAGGATTTGCCCCTTCAGCATTTCACAGAATAAGCAGTCAACACAACTGTCATCACCAACATTTTCAACAGCGGACATAACTATTTGATGGTGTAGAAAGTTCCATTTCAATATTCAGAGGGCACATCCATAAAAACACAATGAACGATTGCATGGGCACTCGCCCACATTCTAGTGTCTACACCTTAAAAAGAGAAAGTCATTGACTAATCAACTAAAGAAACAGCTTTTACTTTCATGTACATCACCAGCAGCCCCCTTCTCACGCTTGAGCTCCTGTACGGTATGTCTAGTTAAGGCAGATTTCATTTGGTGTTTCACAGCTAAGGATGCAGTGCGGTAAAGCCTGTCAAGTTCAGAAGACCCGCATTAATTTGATCTTTACCTCTGGAAAAGATGAAGAATTCAGAATTGATGGGGGTATTGGGTGGATATAAAGGCCAGAAGTCATGTGAGTTAAGTGGTGAAGAATGACGGAGTGAAAAGGTCCACTGTAACGTGCCACTAAGTGGGGTCAATGAACAAATGGAGAGAGGAGGCGACAGATTTCAGGAGCTTAATGAGTCTCAGAACTAAGGATGCCCAACGTTAAATGGAGGAAAAGAATTTGAGGAGCAACCAGAAGTTGGGTAAAACTAGGTAACACTTATCTGTTCTGCAACAAACACTCAATGCAGCCGAGAATCCAGAAGAAGACATATTGCCAGTTTATTTCGCAGGGTACCGTGAAGGTAGTGTAATTTTGGCAAGGATTTCTGAGGCAACCAGGAGACTGACGTTTTACACAGAAAAGGAGTCAATAACATGTCCGTCAAAGTCAAAAAGACTAGAGACGAATGACATAGTCAAAAAGCCAAAAATAACAGGAGCAAAACTCAAAACCAGAACATTTTAAATCAGTTAAAGACCATATAAAGTGCTTTGAAATAGGATTATTATCTTGCAGCTTGGATAAGGAAGGGAACTCTTGGCAGATATTTTATCTCATCATGCCATTACTTGATGGTTGCCACCTCCGAGGGGATGTCTCTGACAACGTGGGCAGCTGTTCAAAAGACAGGAGTCCCAAAATGGCAATGATCAGAAGAAACAAAATGGCAGCCGAAATTAACCAAAATAATACACATTTCAATTAAACACAGAAATCACAAGTCAACGTCAGAATTATAATCTACAACCCCCAAAAACACAAATAAGTATCAGATCTCTGAAACCGGCCTAGAAAAGACAGTAAAAAGTAAGAATCAGCATCCACTTCAAAAGAGGTCAGCATTCCCACGGTTGGTTAGAGTGCACCAATCCCCAAAAACTATATCTGGAAAAGGCCAGATCAGGTCCAGTGACACAGAGGAGGACAATTTAATAAATGAAATATTAGGGCCTTACAATCCCCTGTTCTGTTTTTTCCTGACAAAAACAAGACATCACACCAAAACATGGAATGTCAAAAGCACCTAAATGCATTAAGACAATATTTTAATACAAAATCAATGCACAAATAAAATGGTACACCTACATTTTTGGGGCCCTAAAGCTTGAACTGTCATTGGGGCCCCTTCACATCTGGCAATGAGGTCCGGGAGAACTCTGTTATCTTCTTCAGTGGGATTCTTCCAAGACAGATCACCACGAATGTTTTTAAGAAAAGTAACCACTACATGGCGGGGTTATAAAAACCCCCAAAGTTTCTAAGCAATGTGGTCTAAAGTTGCTTCTGTGGTCCTGAAGCTTAAGCTTCATTAGTTTCACCTTAGAGCCACCTCGGCACAATACACAAACATAAGACAAGCCAAAACAAAGCAAACGACATACAGCTACATGTAACAGTCCGAGAATGTTATGTTTCTGTCTCAGGTTCCATTTTCTAGTATTTCAGTGCTAGACCAGAATGCTCTTAAACTGCTCGTGAAATTATTCACCATTGTGTTCAATGACACATCAAAGAGTCTCAGCAACAAGCAGTTTAGAAAACTCCTACTTGCAGCAGTTTTCAAATGTTTTCAGCCAATTGCTTGTTCTGTAAAAATAAATGGTAATGCTTGTAAAGCACCAGTTAAAAATAAATAAATAAAGAGCATTTTTAAAGTGTTTTTACAGAAAGTCAATGGCTCTTTCTGGATGAGTCAGGAGTAAAGCAGCTCATTGAAAATTCAAGTGACAACTATTGAGGTCAGAGGTCAAGTGTTCATGTGGCTTGCAATAGATTGACAAGAACTAAACAGACTTTAAAGGTATAAATTTTGTTTAATCAGATTAATGTTTAATAAGGTTAGTACAGATGTTTTAACATAGGCAGAATGGCAGTGCATGTTCTCACGGTGCATTTCTGGATTGATTGGTATAAGTGAGTGTGCTAAACTGCAGATGACTACCCATTTTTACACTGAATACTAGCATTGTGTCTGTAATCCTTCTCAAGTCAGGAAATAGTTTTAGACCTTCATGTGTCTTGAAGTAAAAAATACGCTAAGTGCCCAGGAGGACGGACGGGCATCCTGACAGGGATGGAGGATAATTTCTTGCCTGGACGGGAATCACGATGGAAAGACAGACAAGCTGGCCAGCTGGATGAGGAAACGACTTTGTGCCTGACTGGAATAATATAATGGTTGGACCAGCGGAAGAGCAGGTCCACTCTTTAGATAGCAATTGGCAGTGGTCCCCTTGTGGCATCCCAGTTGGGACACCCACGGGAACAGTTGGATGTTGGAGTCTCGAAGTGTGACCTTGTTAGGGTCCCTGGGTGCGAACAGAGGGCCCTGACCTCCCCTCTTTCCATTTGACCCAGAAGTGCTTCCAAGCAGATATGCTGTGGCAGCAGAAACATCCCTGGGTCCAGCTTAAAAAGGAGCCCACCTCCTCACATTAGGGAGTCAGAGTTGGGGGGTATCAGACAACACTCTTGGAGGATGGAAAGAGAAAGAATTTGCTTTAAATAGTGTATTCTTTATTCATCTTTGCCCGGGTGATTACTGCACGGGTGTTTTGGATAAATAAATATCTTTCATTGTATCCCAGAATCGTGTTTAACATTACTGTGTCTGAGGTTTGGGGCTCAGTGGTGTCCTCTTTGTGGTTGCTACACTCAACCCCTTTCTCCACCCCCAACCTGAGTCCCTGACTGTTAACATTGGCCACTGCATCACCAGATCACACTGTTTCAAAATATCTACAGTATATCAAATAACAGAATGAAAACTAAGCAGATACTTTATTTATAGGTTAGTGTTACTGGATTGCACACAGCACTCTCTTTTCTCTTTGACTAAGCCCTGCAAAGCACCAATGTAGCATCCGCCACATTTGATTCTTGACTTACATTCAGTGTTGCTGAATAATCACTGACTCCCTGTGACTCTAAACAGATTAAATTTACCCCTAAGCACAAGCAAAGTCAAATGTATATGCCCATAACTTTCACTTCTTTCCTCTTGACTACACACTATGCACGGGCATATTCTCTTCCCCACTAACTGTCACTAGATGACCAGAACATGCATGTGCACAACGTTATACCGACAGCAGCAAGCAATCTTTTTTTTTTATTGGAGAAAAAACACAATTTTTATTTTTTTGAATGGCAGGAGTAAGTTTCCGTAATTCATATATATATATATATATAGTTCGTATACTGTAGACAACCACACATCAGTGTTGTGTGGTGAGGTTCATGGCTGGTGAGGCATGGACTCTTTCACAGTCAGATTTACAAATATATGAACCCAAAAGAGTAGCTTATTCACAATTCAATTGGCAGCATGCACATTGACTACTGGTTATGTTTCATATCTCATCAGCATTCTTTCCACACACACATAGGTAAGGTACATATCTGGCTAAGAAAGAACGTTACATTTGTAGCGACAAGAGAGAGAGCGGAGAAAGTACGTTTGCTCCGCAGCCTCCACGTGTTTTAAACTTGTCGTTGCAATTCCACAATTCACTCTCATTCAATACAAATGGAAGTACAGAGTGGTGTACAAAAATATTTTTAAAAGCTTTAAATTCTGATGTTTTAATCAATTTTAATACAAACTATTCAACAAAAGGATAATAAGAACAAAAAATGAATATTTTATTTAAAGTCAAAATTTATTTTTTAAATATTGGATTGTTTTTTCTTAGAATGATCCCATTTTTTATAAAATTGAAAACCGTTTATGGTCTTACCTTGTAAAAGTCCTTATTTTCCTTTAGTTTTAAAAATCTTAATCTTCCATTTTGACAGTCAGTCGAAACAAAAAAATAAAAATAAACGGACCGCTGCAGTGCACTTGACTTCCTGATATCACTATCTTATTGGCGTGTCTGTGTAGAAGAACAGCAGCAATGAGCACCTGTTGGGCACACATGCGCCCCCTCTGGGCGGCACGGTACTCTCTGCCTCACCTTGTTCATTTACACTGCCTGTTTATGTCTGATCAGCAAGACTAAATATGTCACACACATTTATTAAAGATATTAGCCAAACTGTGGAAAGTCAGGGTGTATAATAAATGTGTGTGCAAACATTATATTGGCAACATACAGAGAGACAGCAACAGGCACGCACCAATTACAGGCATCAACCCAATGTGTGAGGGAGAGAGCAGTCTGAGGTGAGGCTCGTCTCGTCGCTCCCGCACCTTGCATTTCTCTCCTGTATTTGAACAGGAAATGCTCAAATTCAGTAATTTTGACTATAAAAATGATCAAAGTTATTGGAATCATGCAGAAAACAAATTTATACCATAGACCAGTGGACAAATACATTTTATGTCATCATTATTAGTTTTTTTACTTTTCATGGTGACAGGTTAGACTCTGCCCCACCTGCCTCCCCTGACTGCACGTCCCTGCCTTACATATCACTGTACATAGCGTACTTATTGACATCTGTGTGAATCCTGGAATTTTTCAGGATGCTGTCTGAGTGCTTAATGGAGAGCTTAGAATTTTCCTCAAGACTCGCTTTGCTGCAGAAAACGGTGAGCCCAATACAGGGCCGGATTAAGACCCTTAGATGCCCAAAGCACTAAGTCATTTTGGTGCCCCCTTACACTAGTAATTCAAAATATTAAAACAATAACAAACTAGAAAATACAATTTTATTTTATTATCGAAATTCGAAATTAAACAAAACATACTTATAGTAAGAAGGAAAATAATATTTATTTTTGTATGCTTCATTTTATTTTTATCTCAATAATTTTCTCCTACTTTTTTTCCTTGCAAATTCTTTGATTAGATCTTCATAATCAATCTTACGTAACACATCTGCTTCTATACATAATAGAGATAAGGCATCCAGCCTTCCTTGATGCATAGTTGTTCTGAGGGGATTTTTAATACATTTCAACTGAGAAAATGAGCGCTCAGCTGAGCAGTTTGTGACCATTAATGTTAAAAATATACAAAAGGCAATGTCTACATTTGGAAAAGCACACTCAATATTGTCTTCTAAAATTATTTTATAAAGTTCTGCATGACTGAATCTTGTTTTTACATTTTCTTTTGCACTGAACTTATAGCACACATATAAATGAAACTGCTGAAGTTCAGCTGAGAAATTACTGTTGAAGTCCTCTGGGTAAGCATCAGTCAGCTTTTCACAGAACTTGGAATACCTTTCAATGTTAGTAGATGATGAAGTGACATATGGCAGATCACTTAGAAAAGAAAACCTCTCAGCTATTTCTGTGTATATCTCGCCTCTCCTTTTCATTTCAGTTTCAAGTTTGTCAACAATTATGCAAAAGGTGCTGATATGACTTTAACCCCAAAATTGATTTAAAAAATTATTTTGTGCGGCACTGCTTTTCGATAAAGATCTGATTGCGTTTTTATCATTGCTTGAAGAGAAAATGGGATCCGAAATTTTAAAAATTTTTACGTTTGGGGTCGATTTTAAAAGTTTTTTTGAAATGTACGGTTTTCATTTTGACATAAAAACCGTAGATTTATCATTTTGATTATTTAATTTATTTATGGCTTTTGTGTCAATTTAGCAAATCTATTTACACATATTCTTAGTACAAGATTTGAAGAATATTTTGTGAAAATTTTGTTAATAAATCTTTATTAGTACAAATGTTATAAACAATTTTATCCAATAGTAATCAGTTGCACGATTTTCACTTTTACATAATGTAAATGAATTTAAAAATATCCAAGAATAGAATTAAATAGACTTACCAGAATATTTTTTCCTCAAACTGGGACAATTTTTTGTTTTTGCTTAAAACAGAAAATAACACTTTCTACGCACTAGAAATTTATTTTAAGTTAAATAGCAAATAATTCATGAAACACAACAATTACGTGATAGTTTTTAATCAAGTATTAACTATTATTTAAAAATATAAAAACATTGTTTTGAATCAAATTATTTTCAGAATATTTTGACATAACATGACGTTTAAGGGAATCACCATGAAATGGGAATTCCCCATCATAGATGTCACCAGTATGCAGAACGCACTGTGTAAGGCACCATCTACAAACAGTGATGGCATAGGGAGGTACAGGGAGGCATTATTCATTTTTCATTAAATTTTGAAAATGGCTATAAATTTAATTAATTTAATAATTTATGTGATAAATTCGACCATGAAAACTTTTTTTTTGTGGTGCCCCCTTTACCCTTGATGCCCTAAGCATGTGCTTACTTTGTTTATATGGTTAATCCAGCACTGGCCCAATATCTACGGTCCCATTGCTGACGACACCTCCTCTTCAAGACTGTCACCTGCAAGTCATACAAGACACAAGAACACATCATAACCAACAAAATTGTGACAGAAAATGATGTCAGGCCTATTTTCCTTGCAAAAACGCTTCTTTGAAAGTGTTTAAAAAGCACTGGATAAAAAAGAGGCACATGAGAACTCCCAAAAAATGCCTTAAAATATTTGAAATATGATTGCAAATGACACTTAAAGCTTGAAAAATGCCAAAAGGATGCTGGACATTTAAAACAATCATTTTGTGTGTTTGAAGGATGAGTTGGGGTCAGAATTCTATGAATTATTATGGTTAAGCCCAAGTCAGACTGGGGGGTGACAGTAATGATCCGCTTTACAGAGTTAAGCTCAAAAAACTCTTGGGACAGTATTCTGCTGCCATCTAGTGGATTAAATAAAATGATGCTGCAAGAAATCACAACTTTTTCCTGTTAATTTTGCTGCTCTAAGGTAACTCATCAATATTCATGAGTGGGGTGGAGCCATCAATCAAAACACAATGACATGTAAAGAAAAAATGTAAAGCCTGTATTAGAACTTGAACCAAGTGGAGACAGATAGTGAAACCGATGGATACGGCACTGAATGGCCGTGATATGCCTGGTGAATTTGGTCATATCGAGGTTCACTGTGGTGCAAGTAAGTGCCTGGCAGAAAGGCAAAATGATTGTGCTGAAGCTGAACGACAAGAAAGACATCAGTTCCCTAAGTGCTGTTCACAATGCAGCAACTGTCGCTTGTGTCAGGGGAAACGTGGAGGTCAGTAAACATTTTGCTATGGTAGCCAACAATAACACAAAGGGCATGTTGATCACACTGATCAGGCGCAGACATTCTACCTTCTAATGCACAAGAAAAAAAAATGATAAGAAAAGTGCACAAAGAAACACACTTCTGCTGTCTCGATTGTGACGTCTGGCTGTGTGCTGGTGACTGTTTCAAAGCATGTCACACAAAGGACGTGTACTACATCTGCACAGTACAAGAGTGGATACTTGACGTACCTTTTCTGCTTTATTTATGTCGACACTTAGATATTTACATGTATTACTTTTGACTCATTTTTCCAGGGATAAACAGAACACTAAGGAGGCTACTGAGACAAGGCTAAAGCCAAAAATGGATGAAGTACAGATTATAGCGATGCAATGGATGGAGTCAGATCCCAGCAACAGTTGTATGAAAGTACCCAACAGCTGTATGTGAGTAAAAGTAAAATCAACCCATTAGAGAACTACTCAAGCTAAAGATTTGAAGTAACTGATATTATGTTTATGTAAGTAGCAAAAGTATGCAAAATGTAAGATTGCTCCCTGTATTCTCCATTATATATAGTCAAAAATGTTATTACAAATTGAAAATAATTCCAACTAATTTGCATGTGAGTCATTTCACAGTCACTAAAGTATGAGCCAAGTAACTGCAACTTGAAACAGTGACATTTGGCGTGAGTGGCCATCTTGAAGATTATCTCTTAATTCAGTAGGGTGAGTGCTAAGAGGAGAGGTCTGCAGATCTAATCCACTTTATGAAGGAGCTCCTCAGTTCATGAAAACACTTATATAAAGTGTAATGTGAATACTGTACCAAGTTAAAAATAATTTAACTCGAAAACCTTTGTAAGAATACCATGGCCCCAAAAATAACAACACTTTTTCTTGAAATAACATTAAGCTACATGAAGGTGATAGAATTAGTAATAATACTAACATTAGTCATCCATCCACCAATCCATCCATCATCCAACCTGCTACAGTTTTGCTTGAAAGTTTGTGAATCCATTAGAATTTTCTATATTTCTGCATAAATATGACCTAAAACATCAGATTTTCACCTAAGTCAATAAAGAGAAACCAGTTAAACAAATGAGACAAAAATATTATACTTGGGTATTTATTTATTAAGGAAAATTATTGAATATTACATATTTGTGAGTGGCAAAAGTATGTGAACCTTTGCTTTCAGTATCTGTCAGATGTCCTGACATTTTCATTTAGATTTCTCTGATATAATTCAGAATTCATTGTTCCATCAATGAAGGCAAGCCGTCCTGGCCCAGATGCAGCAGAACAGGCCCAAACCATGATACTACCACCACCACGTTTCACAGATGGGATAAGGTTCTTATGCTGGAATGCAGTGTTTTCCTTTCTCCAAACATAACACTTTTCATTTAAACCAAAAAGTTCTATTTTGGTCTCATCCGTCCACAAAACATTCTTCCAATAGCCTTCTGGTTTGTCCATGTGATCTTTAGCAAACTGCAGACGAGCAGCAATGTTTTTTTTTGAGAGCAGTAGCTTTCTCCTTGCAACCCTGCCATGCACACCATTGTTGTTCAGTGTTCTCCTGATGGTGGACTCATGAACATGAACATTAGCCAATGTGAGAGAGGCCTTCAGTTGCTTAGAAGTTACCCTGGGGTCCTTTGTGACCTCGCCGACTATTACACGCCTAGCTCTTGGAGTGATCTTTGTTGGTCGACCACTCCTGGGGAGGGTAACAATGGTCTTGAATTTCCTCCATTTGTACGCAATCTGTCTGACTGTGGATTGGTGGAGTCCAAACTCTTTAGAGATGGTTTTGTAACCTTTTCCAGCCTGATGAGCATCAAGAACTCTTTTTCTGAGGTGCTCAGAAATCTCCTTTGTTCGTGCCATGATACACTTCCACAAACATGTGTTGTGAAGAGCAGACTTTGATAGATCCCTGTTCTTTAAATAACACAGGGTGCCCACTCACACCTGATTGTCATCCCATTGAGTGAAAACACCGGACTCGAATTTCACCTTCAAACTAACTGCTAATCCTAGAGGTTCACATACTTTTGCCACTCACAAATATGTAATATTTGATCATTTTCCTCAATAAATAAATGATCAAGTATAATATTTTTGTCTCATTTGTTTAACTGGTTTCTCTTTATCTACTTTTAGGACTTGAGTGAAAATCTGATGATGTTTTAGGTCATATTTATGCAGAAAATTCTAAAGGGTTCACAAACTTTCAAGCACAACTGTATATCCTAACACAGGGTCATGGGGGTCTGCTGGAGCCAATCCCAGCCCACCGCAGGGCACACACACCCACACAGCAAGCACACACACTAGAGACAATTTAGGATCGCCAATGCACCTAACCTGCATGTCTTTGGACTGTGGGAGGAATCCCATGCAGACACGGGGAGAACATGCAAACTCCACGCAGGGAGGACCCGGGAAGCAAACCCGGGTCTCCTAACTACAAGGTAGCAGCGCTACCCACTGCGCCACTGTGCCGTCCATTAGTCATCGAAATAAACCCAAATAAGTCTTTGCCCTTCACTATATAGAGTAAAACCTTGGATTGCGAGTAACTTGGCCTGCAAGTGTTTTGCAAGAAGAGCAAAAATTTTTAATAAGTTTCACCTTGATAAATGAGTGAGGTCTTGCAATACGAGTAGTACGTATACACTTTGTCTGCCGAATGTCACATGATCACAACTGAGCTGATGGTGGTTCTCTCTCTCGCTGCAGGATTGTGGGTAATCATCTCACATGCTTGATCTCAGTCGGTGTGCCTCACTCGTATATTGAGACCATATGTGTGTGCGTAAAACATTTTTTTAAATTTTGTTTCCAAGTGTAGTGACTGTTCTTTGGTAAGTGTACTAAATTAGGGAGATGTGTAAAATGTGGGAAAGAGTGCAAAATTTTGTGGAAAAGCACCACCCGAATAAGGCTGTAGCAGTGCGAGCGATGAATCTGTTTAACGACAATGCTGCAATGTCGCATTTCTGTGAAATCCTCTAAAGGAGGCAAAAGCAACTGTCTTTGGATAGGTTTCTTGTTAAAGTCGCAAAAAAAAAGAAATAGATTCCAGTGAGCCAACAAACTGCAGTGATGGCATTAGTTATTGTGAAAGTTGTCCTACACAGTGCCTTCTTCCTCTTCTCCTCTCTCTCGTCTCCCTCACGACAGCCACAATTCTTTTCAAAGGTAAAGTGCAGGTTAATTTGTTTTATGCATTTTTACTTTCTATTTTGTATTAATCATTTTTATATGAATATTTTTGGGTTGTGGAACAAATCATCTGAGTTTCCATTATTTCTTATGGGGAAATTCACTTTGATATACGAGTGCTTTGGATTACAAACACGTTTCCGAAACAAATTATGCTCGTAAACCAAGACACCACTTTAGTGTTTAACAAAGCGCTTCACCTAAAGTTCTTTACTTTAAGTTTCACATTCATAGAAATGGTGTTCGAGTTCCCAACTAGTTCTCGATCTGCTATGGAGTTTTGTGGTTTAATGTTGTAGTAACAAGCAATCTATGTATCTCAGAGTATTTGAAAAATAATAGACTGGAGCAAAAAAGTGACGGCAGGCAGAAGTCATACTCAAGTACAACGTAAGTATTTTGACTTTGTTACTATACAGCAGTGCTTCCTAATAAGAAACTACACTTCGAACCCTACCTCATCTTCATGTAGTCTCCAGCCCACTCCTTCAGGGATGTCTCAGATTAAAGTGAGTGTTGTGCTCCTCGATCTCACTCGTTTCTGGATGGTGCAGCCCAGCTCTCTTTACTGGTGAGTCGTTTTCCTCTGGCGATGGCGCAGCTTCTCTCTCCGGTTTTGAATGTCCCTCTCAACTCTGTACTTCCTTTTCCTTTTAAACCTCTGTAATTCCTGTTCCTGTTTATTGGTAATCCAAAGAACGTTCCACCTTTAAAAAATGCAGTTCCCATCTCAGCCTCTTGGCAGGTAAACACAGACACAACAGTAAAGACAGCACTTACGTGGCACTGCTGCAAGTTTAATGACTTGGCATGATTTGAGGTGCGTGTGCCATGGCTGTGCCCTCCAGCTGACTAGAACCCCACTCTGTTCTATTTCCAGTTTCACTTCCCAATACTGCTGGGATAGGATGAAGTCTTGTATTAAATACAGCAAAGTAGATGGATTAACGGGTTAAACACACAGGTGCCATGGCATTGAGTTTTATGAGAACGTTGATTAAGGACAGGGCACCACTATTCAAGACCACTAAAATGGTGGAGCTGTCAAACTTACACAAGCCACACTCTCCACTGTTGAAAGAGTCGTTTCAAGCAGGATCAGTTCCAAGATGTTGTTTATCTCTTTTTATACAAATAAAGTTCTCAGGATAAAATCTCCCATGTACTCTGTGCTTTTTACTGTAATTTTGTTAAGGCATTTTAAATGTGCAAATTTTAATTTTGCCATGTGGGGGGTGTGGCAATGTGCTGTATTAGTGAATACTCCCAAAATAATTACTATGACGAGTTAACTGTATAAGAATATGTTTTGTTTTATTGCACCTTATGTACTATCATCTTGTGACGTTTCTTGTTGACAGTTGCTATGACGAATTCCCAGGACTCCAGGACGAATCAGAACAAACTTTATTCATTGGTGAGAGTGTTTCACAACTTCTAGTCAGAGGAGATGTCAGACTTGATGAGCACAGCTGCTGATTTTATGTCATCTACCAATCGCTGGGCGTGACAAATTACATGACATGGTGACTTTCTAGTACAGTTTCACATTTCCAAAGTATTGCAAGCTTGCCACTTTTTCTGACAGTCAGTAATGTGCTGCCTGGTAAAGTTGGTGCTGCACAGATGCTCTCCAAGCTGGTAAATTCATCCACAGTCTCTGTCCTTCTTTGTTATTTTGTCCTGATATGTAAAACACATGACATCAGGAAGATGAGCACCTCTCTGTTCATTACAATCGAATGTTCTGCCTCGTGTCCATCGAGAAGTAGGAGTCCAAATTATTTCCAAAAATGGCCACTGAAGGGGGAAACCCCATCGAAACCCTGGCCAGACAAAAAGGACCTTGTAGAATCTTTATAAAATAAAATATTTATTCTTCACAAAAACTGCTGTGTAATACTGTGAATCTCCAAAGAGCACATAAGGCATACAATGCATTTTAAAGGCAATTTCAAAAGCAAAGAAAGTCCCAATACAGAATCCAAAGAGAGGTCAAAAGAACAAAGCATAAGGTCGAAAAAATCCAATAATATCAAAAAAGCACTAAGCACAGCAAAATGCAAATAAACTCATCAACTCCAGAGTGCATTCACAATGAACCGCCAGGAACGGTGGGAGACCCTCTGGTTTTATAGGGTGGTAGGCATATCCTGGCAGTGAATGGCAGGTGTCCCCCTCCTCTTTGGGGACCACCCATAAAAACACATGGCAAAGAAAACACAGTAGATAAATAACAAAAGTAACACTGACATAAATAAATAGCTCAACCAAGAACAAGAAGGGCATAAAACAAGACTTGGAACTCCAGCGTCTCTCTTGAAACTGTCTGTCCTCTTTATCAGCTTTTTTTTTGTTTTGGACATAGCAGCGGGTTAGGAAAGCTACCACCAGCCACAGGACAAAAATCCACACTGACTGAAAAAATAAGTAAAAATGTCAGTGCATAAAGTTGAGAGAGAGAGAGAGGCAGTCAGAACGTCTTCTTCTTTCGGCTGCTCCCGTTTGGGGTTGCCACAGCGGATCATCTTCTTCCATATCTTTCTGTCCTCTGCATCTTGTTCTGTTACACCCATCACCTGCATGTCCTCTCTTACCACATCCATAAACCTTCGCTTAGGCCTTCATCTTTTCCTCTTCCCTGGCAGCTCTATCTTTAGCATCCTTCTCCCAATATACTCAGCAACTCTCCTCTGCACATGTACAAACCAACGCAATCTCGCCTCTCTGACTTTGTCACCCAACCGTCCAACTTGAGCTGACCCTCTAATGTACTCATTTCTAATCCTGTTCATCCTCGTCACACCCAGTGCAAATCTTTAACTCTGCTACCTCCAGCTCTGTCTCCTGTTTTGTGGTCAGTGCCACCGTCTCCAATCCATATAACATAGCTGGTCTCACTACCGTCCTGTAGACCTTCCCTTTCACTCTTGCTGACACCCGTCTGTCACAAATTACTCCTGACACTCTTCTCCACCCTTTCCACCCTGCCTGCGCTCTCTTCTTCACCTCTCTTCCAAAATTACTCTGTACTGTTGATCCCAAGTATTTAAACTCCTCAGGTGGGAATTTGTAGCTAAAGTGAGGTACTCCCATTTGTGATGTGTCTGCCTGACCACTGGCGTAACTGGGGGGGTGGAGAGGGGGGGGCCTAATAAACTTTAGAACTAGACTTTTTAGACTCTTTCTTTGAAAGTTTTGTTTGATGGGGCTTTGGCAAGCTAATGTGTGCCATCTATGTCAAAATGACAGCATTTGTAATGTTTAAGAACTGTTATAAACACATATGTTGCAAAGTTGTTTTTTACAAATGCCAATCCTGACCAGTTTGCCGGTTTATTCTGACCAAAAGGGATGAACCCTTCAATCTCATTATTGATATTTTATTATACTCTCATTCTCAAGATGAAGTGAACAAAAGAGAGCGGTGCTGCTTTTAGAAAAGAGAAAAAGACAAGGGAAGAAATATTAAAAAATAACAAAGGGGCAGTATTGAAATGCTTCAGTTGTAATTAGTAATTAAACTTGTCATTGTTTTCATTTTTTGTATGATATGTATTATGTTTTATTTTATAAGTTGGTGGCAAACTCAAAGACCACCCCAGGTGACAAAAACTGTAGCTGCGCCACTGTCCCTGATCCCTGTTTTTTCTTCTTTTCTGGACTTTTTGCAGTTGTTCAGTTTTTGTAAATAGTCTTCTGTTTGCGTGGACATCTATGTTCTCTCATGTCCCTTGTGTTTGGTGGGGGTCACAACAAGAGGCAGAGCTGCACTGACATCACCACTCCTGAGCCCTCTCATTGGCTCACAGCAGGACAGAGGTAAAGGGGAGCTCAGTCTCGCTGAAGTCTGCTCGAGTTGGCAGTGTGGTTCTGTTTTTGGGTTATGATATCTGGATCACACATTGAGACTTGTTTTTGTTCTGTTGTTGAGCTTTTGTTATTTTTCTTTTCTGTTTGTTGTCTGTCCCTCCAATCCAATGTTTTATAGTTTGTCCTTCTCTTGGAAGACACATATTTTGGGACATTTAAGTCTTAATTTGAAGCTTTGATCCCTTTAGTGCTATGTACAGTAGGTGAGGAGTGTTGTGGTGTGAAATTTTGCATACAAGTTGATAAATATTTTGTATGTCTTTATTTGTAACTTAGGCAAAGCAATGTAATTTAGTGTTACATTAGTGAGATGCATTCATGTTTACCCCCTAGGACTAAGTCAGGATAGTGAATTTTACGACAGGATTGGAGGAAGTACCTCAAACAAGTTTGGCAAACATTTCTCTGCTGGAGTCTCTTAGTCAACCCCCACAGGAAAGCCAGACTGCCAAACCGGCAAACTTCATCTTAACAAATGGTTTTTGGGGGTGGCAGGTGTGAAGATGTTCTCTGTCCCATTGGTCTGAAGTACAGTATGGCTGTTTGAAACTGGCTTGTATCAAAAGCCTTTAAGTACGACAACGCCCTATTGGCTCTAGGGGTTGGACAGAAAACCTACAAATTTGCTTGCTTTACCTCACCCTCTCTCTCTTACCAAACTGATGAAAGACCATCTCACACCATGAACAAAAAAAGGACAGCACAATGAATAGCACAGCTCAGCAGCAATATCAAGACAGGCATGCGGCCTGTTCTGAAAAAAGCTGACCACAAATGATGCCTTAACTAGAGACATTTTAAGTAACTAACAAGTCTGTGTGCCGCCTGAAACTACACATCACCATTTATCAGGTTGTTTGGTTGCCAATATTCAAATGTACTTTGCATATTGTTGTTATTTATGAATATTATCAATAATACTTTGTTTAAATTGTAACTTAACTCCTGCTTGTCTTTTACTACACCCAAGTTCCTGAGGTTATAAATGTAGAAGGGAAGGTCGGGAGAAGTTATATACTATAATACCTTATAAGCAGTGGTAAGTCTGGGACATTTGAGGCATTCTGACAAAGGCAACATATTAAAAATAAATAAGGGGAAAGTAGATCAATATATTACTCTACCAAGACAAAACAGGAGTCAACCCTATTAGGACGAGGCCTAACTCAGGCAGGCAAAGGAGGTTTTAGGAGGCTAAGAATTCAACACAAATCCATAACACCATTAATACCTGCATTACACTCAGTTGGCACTGAACCACATTTAAAAAAACAGAGTAAACGCACTATTGATGGAACACACAGACCACAGTGATAACATTTAACACGAGTGGAAAGTCAATTGCCTTTCTATCCATACATGAGGGAGTACACACAAACTCCCAAAACTGGTCAATAGTACGGCAGTAGGGAGACGTTGCCAACTATAACACTAGGAGTCCTGTGCCTACAGTCTTGTTAATCTGTCCGCTGAGCGGCATTGTGCCGAGCTGATCAACATGTGTATTTCTGACATTTATTCTACTGTCATGTACCTGACTTTGACGATTTTTCTTCTTCAAACGAAAAAAAAAGCACGTCAGGTCAAATCGAAAACAATGTTTGTGTTTTTTGACATTGATGAACTTGTTAATAATAATGTTTCCCATCAACAGACCGTTAATCAGTGTCATAACACTGAAGTGCTGAGACGTTTGCAGGGAAACACCAGGAAAAAACGCCTGGAGTAGCGGCACATGCAAAACTGTACTTTGTTCCCTGACAGCACACCTGACCACACTGGATTGTCGTTCAAAGAATTTTTGACCAGTAAATAACGTGGATGTTGCATTGTACAATTTGCCAGATTTCATTCCTTGTGACCTTTTTTGTACCAAAATATTGAGACGATTTGCCTCCAGGTTGGAAATCCAGGACAAAAATCTTAGGATGCTCTAGACACGGTAACCAAAGAGGAATATTTCCAGGAATAGAAGAAATGCTGAGACGAGTATTGCTTCTCAAGGGGAGTATTTGGACAGTGACTAAAAGGGAATTGCTGTAAGGCGTATAATATAGTTTGTTTTAGCAATTCTAGGGAGTTTTGGGTACCCCATCATTCAGTAATCAAATTGGTGAGGAAGATGAAGGAATCGTGTTGAATGGTGTCGGCAGACAGGTAAGCCACAGAAGGGTGGTCCGCCCTGAAACCTGCGTAGCTTTAAAAAGTGAGTATTGTGACAGCAGTGTGAAGTGTGTTGTTGCCCCCTTTTCACTTTTTCTTGTCTCGTCATGATAAATAACTACAGGTTAGCTGCCGTGCATTGTGCTGTCGCAAATAAACACAAGCAGACACTGGAGGTGCCTTTTGAAGGCATCTGTAAATGTCTGTGATGATCCGGGTTCGCTGCATGTTCCCATCGTCTGTCGGGGAGCCCTTGAACCCAACACCATCGGTAATGTCACCGATGAGCTCGGCAGTGAGGCACTACCATGAAGTAAAGGGATGGTGCAAAAGTGCTTTTATTTAAAAACAACAGCAAAACAAGTGTTCAAATAAATAAAGTGCTGTGCTTTCCAATAATTTTTAAAAATAAATAATCCATAAAAACAGTTGTGAAGTGGAGGTTAAAATCCAATAGAAAAAAGCCTTTTAAAAACAATGAGGTTAAAACAATGGCTGGAAACAGACTCTTTCAAAAACAAAGCCCGGTGTCTTTTACCTAGTGGCTCCCCTGCTTCTCCCATCGGGCTTTGCAACAGGAAAGTCGCAATACCTGCAGCTGACCTTCTTTCTACCATTCTGATCTGGTGGCCTTCCGATCCCTGGCTCCGGTTCAGCTCACCTAGATCGAGACTTGGCTTCCTTGGCGACCAGGACTCTCACGTCAGGGAATTCACCGCCTAAGCCTCCCGACTCACGCTGTCTTCTCAGCCTTACGCGGCCAGCCGTCCTTCTGCCAGTCACTCCCGTTCCTCCATAAAATGTTCCGCGGAAGCGATCACTTCCAACTGCCCCACCGAGTGTCGGCCAAACACCCCTGCTAGGGCTCATTGTCCAGCCGCCTGCATGCGAGCCTTCGCTCGCTCGCTTCCTGCTCACTCACACTGACTCTCGCTGCTTCCTGCAACCTCCGTTTCTTTTACTGTTCTCTTCTTTATCAAGTCTTCTTTATCTATTATCAAGAGGACGTGGCAGTCGTGGCAATCAGCAGCTCCTGGGAAGAATTATGGATGCGGACAGTCTCTCACCTGTGCACTTAGGTGAAAAACACCCACATCATGAACTCATCAGGAACCATTTTGGCCACACACCACCACACCCCTCGCTAACCCGCGAGCGCAGTGATTATTTATTTTAAAAGTGGCCATTTTAACATGAGCTGTGGGCCCGCTATACCACAATGTCATACAGCTAAATTATAAATGGGGGGGGGGGCGCCACTGAGCCCCAAACCTCAGACACTCTGGCACCCAATACGGTCCCAGGTCCAAATAAAGTGTTTTATTACAAATAAATCACCAAATGTGCAGAAACAACCATCCACAATTACAACCAACTGTGTCTTCCTCTCCTCTTGTTGAATCTCAACCAAGCGAAGTGGTGGGCTCCTTTGAAGCTGGACCCAGGAATGCTTTCAGTGCCACAGTGTGTCTTCTTGGAAGCACTTCTGGGTCATAAACCAGGGAAGTCCTCCCCACCAGCCAGCACCCTCTGATGGCACCCAGGGCTGCACTTCTGGGCTCCAATTCCCATGTACCCTTGTGGGTGATCAAATTGGGATACCGCTGGAGGACTACTGCCCCCTGTAATAGGGGGGATGGAACTGCTCCTGACCTCTGGCTCCCATTGCTCCATCCATTATATGCCTCAGGCTGGACAAGAAGCTGTTCCCTCGTTTGGCCGGCTTGCTCGTCTGTCCTTCATGGTACTTAGAAAAGATAAAGAGAATCTTTGAGAAAACTAACAGACGTTTTGGGCCATATGTAACATATTTTGAATATTTATTTGGTGGCCTACTTTCAAAAGGTCCAAGGGCCAGTCCAGCCTGTAGGCCTTGAGTTTGACGCCCCTTCTGTAGCTCCATTTGAAGGTTGTTGAAATTTAAATATATCGATTTGAAGTAGCACTCATTAGGCTACGTTGATGACTTTCTTATAATATTTAATGTTCTTAGTTTGCACAAACTACATTGCTGGAACGTCTGTGGACCACAGTGAAAGCCCAAAAGTAATCTTTTCTGTCGGTTCTGAGGGGGACCTTAGGGGCTACAATGCGGAAACAGGAGAACTTAAAGCAGCTCATTTGATTTCTGCAGACAAAAGTTTTTAAGGGATGTTCTGCATTCTGCATGGTAGGTTGTACAACCTGTGGAAAGCAACTTCCAATCCTGTCTGAAATCCCATCCACTAACCATTTTCTGTAATCGGTGAATCAGCCTTACCGAGCTGAATAAAGAGAGGAGTCAGGCGAGATTTTCAGCCGGGCTGGACTGCCTTACATTCAGAAAGAGGTGTAGTTAGGGTCTCTGAAAGCCAGGAGTTTAAAAAGGAGAAAGACCTTGTATAGAAAGCAGCAGCTGAGTTCCAAGAGTACAAGAAGGAATCCTCATAGCACTGACACATAACATCATGTTGAAATAAATGAACGTGACCTCATCAAGCCGCCAAGTACGGAGGAGTGCAACTCCCTAAAATAGTAATGTGCCGCAGCAGAGAAGGCAGCAGGTCTCATCGGGTTAATAGAGCCTGTCAGTGTGGTTTATCTCAGCATGGAGTCTGCTTCTGGTGCTTTGGATACGAAGGGAGAAGAATTCATTTATTTAAGTTTGCTCACCTATTGAAATTTGCTTTTCCTCAGCTCCCTTATTCTGGCTGCTGTACCGTATGTTCCTTTTTAGGATCCTGTGTCAAATATATATATAAGTGGCATTGCGCTAAGATGCATAACCACAATATATATATTGTGTTTTAACTAAGGGAAAATGTCCTTTAAGGGGAATCAAAGTAAAATTCAAGTACACCACAAGAGCATGACAGCACTGTGTAGGATTTCTGCCTTTTTCCAGAGTGGTCTTAAGCAGGAGTCCACAAAGGCAAATACTGCTGACCTGCCACAGCCCATCTGAAGGCCGCATTCCAGGCAGCGTCTAAATTTAGGACTGGCGTCTTAAAGAGCCTGGAGCACCGGTGAGGGTCCACGGCCTTCTGCCATGTCGGAGCTGCCAGTGCTCTCTCTGCAGGCTTGGGGTTGTTATTTCACTTTCTATGACCATTTCTCTTTTACGGCTCTTCCATCTCTTTCTCCATTCTCAAGTTCAGTTTTATCTTTTGTTTCTTTTTTTTTTATTTAAAACTAATTTACATTTGCACACACTTGGTGGTTTTATCTAATGCATTAATTGAACATCACCACAAATTGTAAGTTATTCTTTACTCATTCCCTATTGCATTGTGATGTAATTTATGATAATTTCTACATCATAAAATATGACAATGTGTTGTCATGCTGTTAGAATTCTTAGTTTTGGGGCACGGAGCTTCATTCCACTCTAATTCATTTTGTTCTCCTCTGATACAGATTTCTTTTAGTTACAATATTATATTATTTTGCTGATGCAAAGGCTGTGGCGCAATTTTGCCCTTCTGCGTAATTTTTCATTTTAACGTCACCACCATCAAGAACTTCTTTCTGATCAACTAAACAAACTTTGACATCAAAAACGTTACATCTTCTAAATCAACAAAACACTCATAATGGAATTGAACAAAAACAATTTCTTCACGATTCCTGCCCAGATATTCTCTGCATGGAGACTCCTTCTGTGTTTGTGGCTTTGCTCCAAGCACAAGGCTGCCCCATGATGGACTGGGGTGCCACCCACAGTTGGGTTCTCGCCTTGCAGTGGGTGATTTTGAGATGGGGTGGAGCTGACATTGGAGGGTTCATCCAATAACATCACAGTTGCAATCCACTTTCAGCCAATCAGAGTTAAATGTCTCGGCATCATAAAGAAGGAATTTTTGCTCAAAGGCATACCATCGACATTTACTAACATTAGATCGGAGAGCGCGGTTCCTTCTTGAAGTTCGGAACATAACAAAGACAGAAGGGAATGCTAGGAGTTTTTAGCATAAAGATCTGCTAACATTAGATGAGAGGAGAGGCTCATCCTTCGGGTTTTGCGCATTCAGATTTACTAACATTAGATCGGAGGGAGGGTCCCAATGTTTTACGATTTTGTCAGGAATTGTGTCGGTGGGGGGCTCGGTTCACCTTGGGGTTTCTAGCATCCAGACTGAACATGGCCTCATTTTTCATTTAACATGTTACCTGAAACGTGTTCACATTGGCTAAAAAAATGACCTGGGAACTCACTGACTTTTGTGGACCAGCAAAAACATTTTATGGAAATGATTTATACCGACTGCTGGATTAATTGGCACATCGCTGAAGTCTTTCTTAATCACTTTGGACTGTTTTTCTTATCTAAACTGTATAATATTAAAGAGTTATTTTGGTCTCAAATCTGTAAAACTGGCATGAAAATTGCTTAAATTAAACATGAGGCAAATAAACGTTGCTCATTTAAAGCAAAAAAAGTTAAAATGTGACAGGAAAAACTGGAATAATGACAGATATGAGATAAAAATCACTTGATAAATAAGCCCCAATACAAACAAGCATTGTATGAGCATTTAATGGCCCACTCTTCTCCTCACCTACACTCCAGCTTCTCTCCATCGCCCCCACATCCCCTGCTTCTCGTCTCTGTTATTTAAGCAGATCCCATTCTCTTCTTCACTACTCCATGACAAGTTACTCTGTTTGGCTCTGTTTCTACTTGGCCGTCTCCTTTCCAGTTCTTGGACCTCTAATCACCTTTGGCTAAGTCTGCACTTTAACTTCCATGTCTGTTGTGTTTTCTGCTTGTGCTCATCCTCATTCCTAAGAAGAAATGAGAGAAGGCCATTCAGTCCATCAGGCTCGAGTGTTCAGCTAACAGCCAAGCTATCAAAATGTGTCATCCAGCAACTTCTTAAAGGTTCTCAAGGTTTCTGCTTCAACTCCATTCTTGGTAGATTTTCCAGATTCCTAAAACTCTTTACGTAAAGAGTGTGGTCCTAAATGCACTTCACCTTAATGTCCTCTGGTGCTTGAGTGTCTGATTCTTTTGAGTTTTAGTAAGCTCTGCGGATTTACAGGCTTTACACTGAAGTAGGCAAGGCGGAGAGACGTACCGTATTATCACTCACTTGGGCCACCAAAGTGAAGTTATATGAATAGGAAGCATTGCGCTAAGATGCATAACCCCTTAACTGATGCTTTGTATGTGTTAGCTTCCTCAAATGTAGTGTGGTCCTCCTCAGCTGTGCTTATACCCCATTCAGCAATATTTTTTTATAGGTAGTAAAACTTTACACTGGCTGTTACAGACTGAAATGAAAGGCTTTGTGTTTTTGGGCACATACACCGTAACAACGGCACTGGCAGATCTAAACACTAGCGTGGCGAATTGCTCGCATACTGAAGTGACATTAACTGCAGGTGGAAGTCCCATTTTACTTGTGGTTCCAAGCAGAGTTGTGCTGCAGTGCAGCAAGCAGTCTATTAGCCGGCGAAAGTGCTGTGAAGAAGCTGTCTGTTGCTATGGTCTTGCCTTTGTCCAGTCTGAAAGCGGTTATGGAACATCACATCTTTGATTGCTGGAACAGCAAATAATTCTGAGCAGGCATCAGGCACAGCGCTGCTCTTGTGAAAAGAATGGAGATAAATACCATCAACTCAGAAAGGGAGAGGCAAGTTTGTTGTACCACTTGAACGTCACTGAGAGAATAAAACTGAATAATAAAAAAAATAAGCGCTAACTTTTACAAGTAGCCAAAAATTACTCTGGGTGTTACACACTCAAATCAAATGTGTGTTTTTATTATATTATAGTAATAATAATAGCAGCTTACTACTCAAAATGCAGGGCGCCTGGGGACTCAAACCAGGGACCTTTGGATTATAAAGCAGCAGTTCTTCCCTCTGCGCCATTCAGGAATACAAATCAACTTTCTGTCGATTGACATTTGAGCTTGGGTTTGTAACTCATTGACAGCAACATGTAAAACAAGATGTTTCTTTTTCCTTTGGTTATATTCCTGAATAAAAGCGCACGTGTTTATTTGATATTTGGACTAAAGTCTTGACACATTATACACTTCACGTCATTATTAGTATAATATGGAAAAACTTTCTGCTTTAGGTACGTGTTCAGCATTTCTTGCCTCGCTTTTCCTGTGTTCCTACGCTTACCCAGATCTTTGTAGACAGGGAACACACTTGAAGTGCATGTATTCCAAATAACGATATATTATTTACTCCATACAACTCCGGGCACCACTCTGCCAGATAAAGAGACCTACGCTGTGAGAAATTAGCGACAGACACAACTTTGGGATACCAGACTACTTGCTGCTTATGTTAATTGACGCATTTACAACACATAAAAGACGCTTATGGAATGGTGTGAAGGAATTTAAGGTAGCCCGAGATTACAAGTTTTTTCGTAGGCTTTGGGGATTCTAGTGTTAATGTCTTGTGAATGATGCTGTCCTAAAACTGATCTCCTTTCCCCTTCAGATTATTGGAGTTACCTTTAAGGAAGCATATGCTGTTGGGCTTTTCATACGTTTTCATTGGTGGTTCTCATGTTAATACAGACAATGACCTTCAATCTAAGTTGAAAAGTTCAGGTGTTTTATATGCACACACCTATTCAAGGATTCAGAGAACACTGCAGGGCCAATTGGTCCAGCAATTCAGCCAGAAACAGACTTACAAGATGTGGCACAAAGACAACGTCACAGACTAGAAGAAGAGAAGTAATTACATCCAGCATATGATATATACAAGGTATAAATATTGAACACTGATACAACAACACCACGCTGTACACACCCTAACATGGGGAGGTTTGGCAAGTCAGTTTCACAGGTCCTCTAATAATTGGATTAGACTTGTAACTACTTACATACTGCAGATAAGAAGTTTCCACTGGAAATAGTGAGGGTACCTGCATATACCCAGAGGGAAGTGCTGCAGGAGGGATGCTGTGAGTGACATGGGGGCCCATCCTGGCTTCCCAGTGCAGTGTGTCCAGGTGTGAAGGCCCAAATGAAGAAGTGCAACAGAATGTGCTAAAGAGTGCAGGTGCACATCAGTAAGACGGGGGGGCTGATTAATTGGATTACATACTAGTGTCGGTGTGCCATGCTGATAGAGACTCAGTGGCGGCATAATTGGGGAAAGACAATCGTGAGCCAGCTGAGGGTGATGGGCTCTTCTCCGCTGGAGTATGTCAGGCCAGGAAGAAAGAGAAGAGGCTGCTGGGTAGTCTCTCGGACGGGTGCTTTGTTGTTGCTTTTCAGATTTGTACAGATTGTACTCTAAACTGCTGCCCACCCGGAAGAGACAGGAGGGAGGAGAAGAGGGCAGAAAATGATCCCTGATCAGTGCTGAAGTGGGGTGAGGACAAATGGTGTGTAACATAAGAGAAAACTGGAGAACCGAGTGAGCAAGAGAGAGGACAGTCATAGAGAGGAAGAAGAAAACGCACAGGGTTGGTAGACTGGGCCACTGATGACAGGAGGGAGCTTTGAAACAAATCACAGGCGAAGAATGATGGCAGTTCAGTCCATGAGCCCACTGTCTGGAAGGATCACTTTTAACATCTTCTTGTAAACTCGGAAGAATGTCCATTGAGGTTGACCATTAAAAGTATTTTTGCATTTTCTTATTGATTTTATTCAGTCATTGAACTGTTTACAAGTAAAAGTACACACACTATTATTATTATTTTTTTGAAGAAGGTATGTAATTTAATAAAGAACAGTGAGTGTCTGTGTGGTCATTCACTTAATGGGGGGCAGAGGGCACCGGGCATCACAGGTGAGTTGCTGATATTTCTTAGCTTTTTAATAATTTGTGTGGAAGAGGGGTTGGTTTTAACATCGCTGTGTCATTATTAGATCTACATCACATCCATAAATACAGAAATTGATATGTGAATAGAGTTATGCGAGACATAAGTAGACATTTAATAGGTACTACTACTAGATCTTAGCAGAATGCCCCAAATCCCACCTACGGCCCCTGTACGTTTACTTTTGCCAGCCTGGTCGCTTTCCTTGTTGACTGCTTAGGTCATTTAACACTTTCCCCCTTTCTTTTACATCTACGACTCCAGGCAATTAGATAGAGTACTAGAACAGACTGGAGGAAAAGTTACACCTTTTATTTTTATACAGATTATATCAAGATTTCCAAATGTGCCAAAATATAAGCAGAGTAAAATGAGTTTGAGAATAACATCAATAGAAGCTGGATAATAATTAGATCATGTTGCTCGCTTAGACTTCCAGGTGGCTCTGTCTTAGGCTGTTGCTTGGTCTCTGGTCCAACACGGCCATTGGATGGAACGGCAAAGACACGCATGGCCATCCGCATGCATGGGGCAGCACAGAGAGTGTACGTCTCTGAAGGATCAATGGTATGCAGTCCTGACGCTCCTTGACACATCTCTTACACCGGTGGATGCGTAGTCCAAGTTCAGGCACAACTCAGCCTTCATATTCTATTCCCGGCCTTTCATCTCCACCCCCTGTATTCCCCCAGGTTGTCTTCCTGGATGGGATGTTGGGTGCTGAAACTTCTAAGACTTGTCCTCCTTCCATAGGCTCATAAATCTTACATGTCTTTGTCGTTAATCTTTCACAGATGTCAGTTTATCTATTTGATCTTTTATTATGCCCTGGGGCCTCATGTATAAACGGTGCGTACACACAGAAATGTTGCGTAAGAACGTTTCCATGTTCAAATCGTAATGTATAAAACCTAAACTTGGCATAAAGCCACACACATTTCCACAGTACCTCATACCCTGTTGTATGCAAGTTCTCCGCTCGGTTTTGCAGACTGATGGCACTCAGCATCAAAGCAATGCTACTGTTCCTGAGTGGTTATCCTTTCTTTTCCTGACGCGGCTTTATAAATACACTGAAATTAACCGCATATTGTTTATTAGTGTAATGCATCTGATTGTAATTAACCAGTAACAATATAATGGTCCACAGAATGGTCAAACTATTCTAAATACCATAGCTGCTTTAGCGTTGTTACTCTCACTGCACCGTCTTCTTCTTTCAGCTGCTCCTGTTAGGGGTTGCCACAGCAGATCATCTTTTTCCATATTACTCTCACTGCACCACTTGGAGCAGCTGATCGAAAAAGAGAATTATCAGTATACAGCATCAAGCATACGCTGCCTCAGCCATGCTTCCTATTTGAACTGCTCTCACACAGCAAACGCTTCAAATCTTTCCTGTACGGACCTCGCGATTCAGAAAGAGTTTCATCCCAAGAGCTCTAAATGCACTCAATCAACTGCTCCTTGTAGAACTGTTTGTACTTATAAGTACAATTACCTCACTGTAAACTTGCACTACAGTTATAATATTGCACAATCTGAGCCACTTTATAAAGTGCGGATTTACATATGATGACGATATCATTTTTAAGATGAAATGCAGCAAAATGTCTTTATTATATTATACAGATAAAACTTTAACTTCATTTAAATATCTGTATTGTTAATAATTAAAGGACATGGTGTCGCTAAGCTAGCAAGGATCTCGCGATCTGCTCACGATTGTTCCTGCCTCGCACTGTATGCTTCACTGGGACTAGCATGAAGAACAGAATAATTAAACACGTACTACGAAGATATTTCAATGTTCCTTAAAAGTTTTGAAGAATGTGCGTTATAAGCTTACAGTTGGCTTAACGTCCATTACAGAGCTGATTGTGTGGCGATTGGGTATTTGGAGAAAGAAAAGGAAGGACAGGAATTGGAGGTTAGTACGTTTGAAAGAGACAGTACTGCAGGGGTGGCCTTAGGTATGTGCAAACTGTTCACCTGCAGAGGACCGCCAAATCCCAGGGGCCGCCGCACCAATATATATTGAATATAAAACAGAAAGAGAAAATAACGACACAACTAAAAACGCAGCGGCAAATTTCGGCAAAAGTTAAATGCTTGTGTCATGAGCACGAGGCAGCTATGCAGTGTCCACAACGGACGTGGCCATCCACTGTGCATAAGATACCATATTGACATTGGTGGGCGAAGGAGCCATCGATTCTTTCTCTGCCCAGCGCCGCTACGGGCCTAGAGCCGTCCCTGAGTACTGCTGCAATAAATTATTTCATCGAAGGTCGCGCACAATCACTGCACCACCGTGTTCACATGTTTAATAACGTGCTTTAACTCCTATCATCATGAAAATGATATCACGTATACATCTCAGTATTTTAGTTATTCAGATAGCTGTAATATCATGGATTCTGTGTCCTGTCAGAGGTAGAGAAAGCCGGTTTAAGAAGCACATAGTGATTCACACACATAGAAGAACACATACAAAACAAAGCAGTTAACGTGCTACTTTAGTTACGATGGGATTTGAGAAACTGGTTAATTAAACGATTTTAAGATGAAGTTTATGATGTTCTACTTTAATGACAAAATAAACTACGTGATTAAAGTGGAAATTTCGAGATTGAAGTTGACATTTCGTGCTTTTTTCCCCCACTGTGTGCCTTTTTTTTTTTCTCAGTACCCTAATATGCTTTCATATGACACTCAGATGGTGGGCTACGACTCGCCTTTTCACGGCAACTTTGATATCTGACAACTTCTGTTTTATTTCAGGCACTTGTGAATTTGAGCTTTCGAGTTTCTCCAACACGCTATGTCACTCGATCAGTTTCCTTTTGTTGTTTATACCACTGTTTAAACAAATAAATAGTACGTTTTTCTTTGCCTCCACTTGGTATTCGCTGAAATTCTTCCATTTTCCCTGTTGCTTTTCCCATTGTCTTTTCAGAGAAGGCTGAGCTTAAGGGCTATTTATATTGATTTGCATATTCAAAGAGGCGTAATTCTGGGAGGAGACGGGGTGGAACAGAAGGCGCATGCACGAGCGTTACTTTTCACGCTGACCGGGATTTATGTAGCGGAAGAACGCGGAAGTTGGCGAACGCACAGATTCCTGCATCTGGATTTTTCTGTGCGTAAGCATATTCCGGCTTTTGTGCTTATGTCATGTTATAGTGCAAATTCTATGCATGGCGTTATGCATGAGGCCCCTGGAGATGAACTGGCTTATCCAGCTTCCAAAGCAGGGTACACAGTTTAAAATTCGATATTGTTAGGCATTAATAAAAAAAACCAATATGTTAGATATTCGATACCCTTAGAGACAGGGGGAGAAGCACAGACATTAGGGAGTACAGCTGCTGACCCTCCACTTCGAAAGGAGCCGCTGGAAGTGGCTTGTGCTTCTGATGGACGCCTTCATGTGAAGGTTTTACAGGCACAACCAGCTGGGAGGAGACCCCAGGGAAGACCCCGGGCTCGCTGGGAGCATTATATCTCCCACATGGTCTGAGAAGGGGTTAGAATTCCACAGTATGAGATGGCAAGAGTGGTTGGGGAAAGGGCCAATTGACCCCATGACTTGGTTTCAGATAAGCAATGGAAAGTGAATGAATGTTAGATATTCCTCTCCATTACAGCCACCCATGAATCGATGATGTCCTCCACCATTTACTACCTTGGGCCAAACAGGATTGCTGCCCTTAAGCTTCCAGACGCTGTTTTAGGGCTTGGTGGTTGATGAACTGCAGCGGTAGAAGTGACAGATCTAAGATGGCTAACTGCCACTTATGTTCTCAATGACTTATTCTATGATCTTCATTCTTGTCATTATGAACACAGCTCTCACTTATGACCAACATGGTGGAATCTTTTCAATTTCCATATGAAACTTGTGAATCAATGCTTTTCATTGTAATGGTCTCGGCATATGCAGTCCAGACTGTTTTAGGACAAGTCCTGTCATGGACGCTCAGATAATCTGCCACAGCACATTTATGTTTGAATTTAGTGTACTGTGAGCTGAAAGTTGTGAAGGAGTCCAGTCAGCCTCACAACTCTCAGGCTGTACATCACTTCCTGTACTGGCGAGTCCCATTTATTTTGGGCTGGATACCTTGTTGTCAACAATGAGACAGAAATGAGAAACAGCCTGTCATTCTGTGTGCAGTTTGTCTCACAGATCCTGAAGGTAACTGCTTTGCCACCATCCTACGTTCTTGTTGTGACGTCTGAGCCTTCATTTATTTTATTCCTGCCCTCCTGCTTACCATCTTGGCTTGTAATCACAATCACAATCCATCTTCTGATTCCATCTTACTTTAAATTGCTGCTATGCCATGCTTTTAAAGATGCTGGGAATATATTTTATATTATTGAAATTGTCTTCAGATCTGGAAAAGGCACAACAAATAGTAATTATAATGACACACGACAACTCAGCTTTTACAAAGTGAGGAACACAGCTTTAAATCAGTTTCAAATTTTTTTTTATTTTGGTGAATACAAAAAATATTTTTTTTTGCAGCTTCGATAAATAGTTTACATACAGTATAGCATTACGTCATGTTTAGTGTCCTCTTGGTTTGTCATTTTCTGAGTTTAGTATATTAAGGAAATGCACACAAATCAAGCATGGAGTCAGAGGTATGTGTTTCTTTTTCCTATTTTTGTATATCTTATCAAATCACAGCAACACTTGATTTACATTATAAACTTCATTACATTTATTGACAAGTTTTCTTTCTGTAAAAAAAAGAATAATAATAATAATCCAACAATAATAAAAAGGAACACTTCCATTTTTATTGGCTCAAAACAAGCCAGAGACAGATTCATAAAGCAGCTGCTCCAAACAGGACAGTCGGGACTGGAGGGGCTCCATCATCTAGCACAGGCTCCATTGGACCCCACCATGCCTAATGCTTCTGGAATTTCACAGCACAGATTATTTATTTCCTTTTAGAATGACAACGCTCTAAAGCCATTCAAACAGGCAGAGCTTCGCAAGCCTCACACAAAACTACATGTCGGGTAAAGGAAACAACAAAACAAAACTGTAGTAGTGTATGAAATCTGAGCGCAGCCAGAAAAGAAGGCGGCGAGCTAAGGACTAAGGCACAATTAAGCGACGCAGACAGGGTTAGAACGGGAAAAACAAAAACACGGCCTTACCCAGGGGAGCGTAGCTCCTTGAACGTGGCATGGTCAATGAATTTACTAAACTCCATCAATGATGGACAAGGCAGACAGAATGTCATAGGGGAGGAGAATATTACACTGAATGGACATGAAACACTCAAATTATTTAATATGAGATCACTTCAAACGTGAGTATCCACAATTAAGTGTGAACATGATTAAAAAAAAGGGCAAAAATCTGGAAAGTGCTGGAGCTTCTCTCTGCTCAGGTATGCTGTCAAAGATAAACGATAACAAGGTAACATTTAAATTAGGCTGCAAATGATGCTTCTCTCTTATCGCTCCAATTCTCAAGGATTTTTGCTACTCTAAGGATGTCAGTTCTTGGCAGGGCGACATCTCCATATTTCTACATGCTAACAGCCCTACTCCAAAATCTGACGATGCTCAAATAATAATCAAACAGCTTTTGGAAAAGTGACCAGAAGTATATTTAGGATAGTTTTGGCATTTTCTACCTAACATCTAGTGAGGGTTCAGGAAGCAAACCAAGCAAAGTGTCAACTGGAAATCGCTCAAACCAAACCGTCGACGGCGAGAGGGGAGATGTGGACAGTCCAGGACAGCAGAAATGAACTTCATTGCCTCTGTACTTAATAAATGGAAGATCGCTTTGTTATAATACAAAACCGTGGCAAACTCGAAAGAGCAAAAACACTTCACTACTAAGTAATGGCAGACCAAGAATTACAGATAATGAAAGAAGAACTCAGAGATTTCTGTATAACTTGCCCTATTACATTATTTTCTGTTAGAATTAAAACACAAAATTGTTCAAGAAAACTGTACACTTTTTTTTGCTTTCTACAATACTGTACGATAAGTAATAATCTAAACTCTAGTGGTGTATAAATGTCCCTGATATGCATTTTATATATATATTTACGTATATATATTTATATATATAGTGCATGCAAGGCCAAAGCCAATAATGAATTCATTTGTCAAAATCTCCCCATCTGAGGTTTAACGTCATTGCTACTGTGACACACGGCTGAGTTCAGTAGGCAGCTTCTTCCAAACAGAAGCGCTTAAGAAAAAAAACACAGCTGCGGCAGAAAGCAAAATATCGATATTCGATTGAGCCGTACTTCACGATATCAGCAACAAGTGTTCCGATACAAAATCAATACCTGATGTTCAAAAGGCTAAAAACCTTTCAATTATTACACTGAAAAGAAAGTGAGTTTCATTCCGAGAAACTCTGCAGCAGCTGAATACAAGCGCATGACCCACATTTGGTTTTTACGGCTTACCACATCGGTACAGTCATTCGATGACCCAGGGTGGGTGCCATTGCAATAGTTATCCTCATCTGTTTATTTATATATATATATATATATATTTTTTTTACATCGGCAAATGTCTTTGGAAAATTATTTACATTTTAATGGGAAAATGTGAATTAAAAGAAAGGAGTTAAACAACAGTAAGAGACAGTTATGAGAATGCACGAGAACTTGGACTCACGGTGTACATTCAATTAAGAGCACGATGATTTGAAGCAGCAATTTTTAAGCTCCTTAATGCAGTACTGAGTACAAGTTTTCAAATACAGAATCTTGAATCACATAGTCTTCTGTTCTCACGTTTCCACTACATCTGCTCATGAAGATGTTCAGCTGTACTTAACGTAAACCTCACCAACTGATTTAAGTTACTATTTACATTATTAACTGTAACAAGGAACACTGCACCAAAAAAACCCAACAAACTCCTCCAAACACAGGCTCCGTGACTCTCGACTACAAATGACAGCCTCTTTAAGTTTATGGCACAATATTGACAAGTTTTGACTACTTGCTGGTTAACGATAGCTGCACACAGAGCGTAACTGATACTGACAGGCAAGTGTACACTTACTACTTGTATACTCACACTACTGCTATAAAGGCTTTTACACTCTGTTGGTCTTCGGTGACACGTCCAACCAAGGAGTTATTAAGCGTTTAGTGAACGAATCCTGTCTGCTCCTCAATGAGTCCCAGCACTTTCATAAGAACAGAGATTGGCTTCTACTGTAAGCGCCTTCATGTGAATATCAGTTTGATGCTTTGGATGTGTGTATGACATTTGCTTTCCTCACTAGAATAAAGTGGAATAATGTTCTTAACTGTAACACTCAAAAGTCATCCTGGATTAGATTAAAAAAAAAAACAAAAAAAAAAAACAGTAGTACATCTTTAAAGCCTTTCAATTCTCATCTTCCCTCAGCTCTGTCGGCAAGAACTTGTACTGCTGCTGCCTGATCTGAGCCAGCTTCTTCCTTGCCTCCTCCAGTTCCCGTTCTTTTCGAAGCATTTCCTCCTGTGCTGCGATTATCTGTTAAAAAGTAGAAGATCAGCACACTTCAAAGATGTTCAGGTACATACAGGTGCCATCAAACGGCAGCTTCAACGGATTTAGGAGGCCACACAATAAATATTTAATTTGGGCTTGTAAAATATACAGTGGAAACCAAAGTAGTTCTGTAACTTTTACAAGTCTTTCTCTGCTGCTCTTACAATAAATGAAACTTTGTAGAGTGTCTGTAAACAGCTCTTTTACAGCCATTCTAAAAGTACTCCACGTATAATGCTGGTCAGAAGTTTTGAATCACCCCAGTTTTTCCAGTTTTTCTTCAAGTTTGATAAACTAAACTGCAATGAATGACCTAAAATAATGAAAAGGTAAGCCGTAAACTGCCACTTCTAAGGGTAATAATGCTCTGTCTCATTTCATTTGTTAATTGCCGTTACAATGGAATTTACACCTTTATACATTGTAATATTGTCCAAGAGTATTTCAGAGGGTGTTGTAACTCACTCTCTTCCAGCTCTGCTTTAAGACACACAGAGGGGTTTCTAAGTAATCAACAGAAGTTGGGACACCTGTGCAAATTTGTTTGCTTCAACTTGCAAGGCTTCATTTACTTTAATTGCTGTAAAACATCTGTAGGTTGTAACCTGTTAGTTGTTCCCTGAAGAAGGTCCAATTGGAACATTCTGATATTTCCTTTATTTTCCGTTTTTGATAACCTAAAATTTAAATCTCTGGCAGTTTACTGCTTACCTTCTCACAATTTTAGGTCATTCATTGCATTTCAACTGATTAATTTGAAGAAAAACTGCAAAAATGGAGATGTTCTAAAATGTTTGGCCAGTAGTGTAATCTGCAATTAAAACAATAATTGAAACATGAAATAAGCTATATAGTCACCGATTTAACATTTTATACTTGCCATTTTAGTTAAATCATAAAAAAAATTAAGAATAATCCTCAAAGCATGCACAATTGTAGAATTAAACAACACAAATCAATTTTAAAATCATTAAGAGAGGCTATGTAAGTGTATTACTAGCCATTAGTGCCCCCTAGTGGGGACTTGCATACACAGTTGTGGACACAATGGCTTCTACTGTCACAGCTGCACAATCACTTCTCTGCACTTTAGGCTACATTTCACCCATTTACAGTACCTTACAAGATTGTTCTCTGCACTGAAAATTAAAAGTATTTTACATTTAATCCCACCTCTCAAACTTCAAATGTGTTATGGCAAACAGTTTGGACTTCTCTGTCTTTATTCATAAACAATATAAAGTTACAAAGTGAAATTATTTACATTCCCTCTCATTGTTCCCCGTGTATTTCACAGTCATACCTGAGCAATGCCACCGACAAATTTCGTTTTCACCACAACGCTGTCATCATCCGTCTTGTCAAACGCTGCCTTCTGTGCTGCTCTCACCAAGCTGTCGGACGCTCGCTTGACAGCATTGCCAGCAGCCTAAAAATGACAAAGACATTATTTAAAGCAGAGTAGCGGACAGGATATGGTTCAGGTTTCTCTTCTTGGGTAAAATCTGCATTCATGACTACCCCATCAAAGAAGAAACAGTGCAAAAATGGGACTCATGGGAGAGGAGCAAGACAGGAACTCACAGAAGACTGCAGTAGCTACTTCTTTACTGTGCTTCAGCGTGCTTTGAGAATATTTCTGCTTGGCTTGATTATAACATTTTCTGTTTACTTTCTCTTTTAATGCATTTTTAAATGCAAATGGCTACATTTACTCTGATATATTTTGCTGGAAACATTTGTTCCCTCCAATATTAAACCATAAAACAAAAGGGCTATACAAGTATGCACAATACTTTACTCGGTCAATTATCTAAAATAATTAAACTAATTCAGAGTAATATTTTAGATGAATAAGGAATCTAAAATAATCCCCTGCTTTAGGATTATTTGTTTATATTTGTACAAAGAATCTGGGATAACTTTCAAATGCGCAGTGCTGGTGCTGATACCTGATCATCAGCACAGTCGTTCCAAGTACACGCTGGGGTGGGGTGGGATGGGACAGGACGTTGGGGACATGCAGTCCCAGTTTCAATGCTGACATGTTCAGACTCTATCCTCATGGCAGACTGCGAGTTTTGAGATTTTATTCCATGGACTTTTTAATATCATTCACTATTTTCCAGTGTTAGTCATTATATTCCCTTGTTCTATGAGGAACTTTGTTATCTCCATTCTGCGTGACAACATGAGCTTAAAAATCTTTATGGGCCATAACTACAAACTTCATGGAGTAAGTAACATACAAAAAAGTGTTGGGTAGGTCAGTTACAAAATCCCTGGTAATATGTTCCTGTACTGTGTGTGGTGGAGGCAACACTTCCAATAATTTAACGTTTTGTCTTGACTACTCTTACCACATACATTGACTTCAACATCTTGGCATGGTTAAAGGCACCAGAAACACCTTAAATTTGTTCTTAAATTCACACGATGTAAGGACGATAAAGAATTATTGCTTATCAAAACATGTTTAGGCAAACAGAGTCAGGAACAAATAAACTATCTGGAGCTCTTCCAGGAGTAATGTTTGTTTGTAAAGCTTTCATAAATATTTGTTTGTATCTGGCTGACCTATGTGGACTATGGCCGGCAGCTTATCCCAGCCAATACCCCTAAGCTGCCAGGTGGAGGCCTTCCTGCAGCATGGAGATGCCCCGAAATACAGCAGGGCATCATGGACCTTGGAGTTTTCCTTCACAGCCCTGCTGGATACCATGGGGGCCACCAGAGGACGCTGCAGGAAGGCTCAAGGACGTATATTATCCGTATAGCCCGGTAGTACTTCCCTGTCACGAGGACAGAAGAAATAAAGTACTTCTGGGCTGAAGAAGAAGAAGAAGAAGAAGAAGAAGAAGAGTTTTCACCTGACCCGGAAGTGCTGAGTAATCACATGGACTGAGGGATCAGAAGCACTTTCGGATCAAGGACTATAAAAGACTGTGGGAAACACCAGAGCGTTGAGTTGAGTTGGGAGGAAGGGTGACAACGCGTCTGGGAGTGGAGGATTGGATTATTTTATTGTTTATTATTATTGTGTATGAGTATTGTGGAGTGGAGGGTGCTTTGTGCACAATATAGTCAGAATAAATTAATATTTGGGACTTTTATCTGGTGTCTGATCTGAGGGTTCAAGGGGACGACAACGCCCCCTATCTGTCACACCTAGTATTTTTATTTTTTTATCCCTATAAATTATGAGCTTTGTCTTATCTTCTACTTCACTTTTTTTTTGCACATATTATAAGACTGTGATGATGAACTGTATTTATTACTGTGGATTGGTAATACACAACTATTTTTGGCATTTTATGGTTTTTATGGATATTTATTCATATTTGATGGATGTAAATGTCTCCTGCCAGTAAAGTTTGCTTCAATTTGATTTGAAAATATTTTAATCACTACCATTACCTGGTGGAGAAGTTTGCTATTAGGCCAGATGCTGGTAATTTCTACATTTATTGGGTATTCTTAATAAGCAGGAGACAAGCTGCACCTATCCACAAGTACAGATAAATGCTTAAAATTATAACAGCTCATTTTTACCTAACTGGGTCCAAATGCAGTTTCTGTTAGAGTTGATTTTTACTGTTAAATATGATTTCCACTATTTGATTATATATCCATCCATCCTCTTCCGCTTATCCGGGGTCGGGTCGCGGGGGCAGCAGCTTAAGCAGA
>JANRMT010062828.1:5880690-5924267 GCA_026402145.1 Polypterus bichir lapradei | reverse complement strand
GCCGTAGATCTTATATTCCTTTCCTACTTTTTAAATAAAAAGAATCGTAGCCTTCAACAAATCCAAAACGTTTACCTTTTCGGCAATCGTTAACATCTTCTTCTTGCGCTTGGGCACGGCCCCTAAAGCAGTAGCAGATTGTTTTGGAGCCATAATAAAGGGCTTGACTATGCACAAAGATAAACACTAAAGAGCACAACTCTTTACACAGCAAAACACGTTGATGCTGAATGAGCGAGACGAGACTTCCTGGTTAACACTGCATTCAGCACGCAGGAACTCAACTGTGTGCTCTGATTGGTTAGCTTCTCAGTCAGGAGAACTTAACTGCGTGCTCTGATTGGTTAGCTTCTCAGCCATCCGCCAATAGCGTCCCTTGTATGAAATCAACTGGGCAAACCAACTGCGGAAGCATATACAGGAAGTAGCGAAGCAGCGAAAAATCCGCGTTATATATTTAGTTATGCTTTCATATAAAATCCGCGATAGAGTGAAGCCGCGAAAGTCGAAGCGCGATATAGCGAGGGATTACTGTATTCTTTTGTTAAACAGTCTGTATTAAAATTGATTAAAGCATCAGAATTAAAAGCTATTAAAAACAAGCAAATATTTCAATTAAGGTCAAAGTTGAAATTGTTTTTTTTTTGTAAGCCACTCTGTACTTTCATTTGTATTGAATGAGTATGAATTGTGGAATTGCAACTGCAAATTTAGAACACGTGGAGGGTGCAGAGCAAATGCACTCTCTCCATTCTCTATCACCACTATAAATGTAACGTTCTTTCTTAGCCAAATATGTGTGTAAAGAATGCTGATGAGATATTAAACATAACCAGTAGTCAATATGCATGCTGCCAGTTGAATGGTGAATGCCTGGAAGTGATATTCCACTTTTTTTTTCAAAGCAGAAAACTTAAATTCATTGTAAAATCAATTTTGCATTAACCAATTTGTGTATCTCTGACAAAACACTGGCTGAACTTTAAAGTTGAACAAAATTACCATAAGCTTCCAGGACTCTCATTGCCAACTTAGCAACCAACAAATATCAATCTAAGCTGCACATCCATGTTGAGTTTTATGTTTAGCTATCACTACAGTATTGCTATGGCTATGACATGTGGGTCACCAAGCCTCTCTTGATCATACCACCACCACTTCAGTGTCATAGATGCCACTATCAATTTTGGGCTGGTGACTTCACTTTAACACCCCATGTAACAGCATAGGGAAGATGGCATCTGTACAGTCTTCTACCAGAGCTGGACTCACACTGGCTAATCACACACCACTACAGCCTTTAACACTTGCCTTAAACGTTATGTCTGTGAAATTATTACAATATTCATATAAATGTAACAAAACAGCAGTGATTTTCTAGTAGCTTGCTAGATTTTACTTCAGGCCTTTGGACTTTTTGCTTAATCTGCCTTTGATTTGATTTCTTTGGATGATCGCTGCACACTTAATAGCCTGAGACACACAAACACACAGTTCTTTGTGAAAAATACCATAGAAGCTGTTTTTCTGTCCTCTTTAACCATCCATCCATCCATTATCCAACCCGCTACATCCTAACTACAGGGTCTTTAACCATTTCCATTGAATATTTGCCATCCCACTGCTACACTAAGGGTTAATTTTATTGTTTTTGCTGCTTTTCTAAGTACATATCAAGATCATCTGTGCTTGTGTTGCATTACCTACCTGCAATCTTCTCATTGCTTCAGAGTCCTGATCTGCCTTCACTTTACAGGCTACCAGGAGTTGTGCTGTGGATGCAGCTACTTGCTTGGCTGAAGAAATTAATTTTTCCTCACTGGCATGACCTTGAACAGATGCATTGGCAGCTTCACAAAGGTTACTAGTAGCCGCTGCCACCATGCGAGCCTAGGTGGGGGAACGTAAAAAACAGTCATAAAGCATTGCATGCAAAACAAAAGCTTTTTCAATCCTGCTTCAAGAAAATAGAAAATGGTTTCGTTGCTCATACTTACAGCAGAAATGAGTCCTTGAGACCACTGGCCATCATCTATGGCATTAGCAGGGATGGATCCCACCTTAAAAGAAAGCAAAGCATCTCAAGTCAAAGTCTGCCATTTGTGTGGATTCCTGAGATGTAACAGTGCCCATTATGAAAGCCTCGATATTTTTCTTGACCTTTGCACTTGTGAGCTCAGCAGCCATCTCAGAAGCATAGTTTATGACATTTGTGCAGGTACATTGTTGTCGGCACTCATTTAATAAATAACATCAGTCTAAGAGCGAACAGATTCCTTACAAGCCATCTATGCTAAAACAATCAGTTCATGTTGGGAAATGCTGATTAAATTCTTCAAAACTAATTTCAAGTGACAAAAAAGTAAAACAATATAGATGTTGGGTGTAAAATACTGATTGATCTAGTTTGTTTGCCTCAAGCATGCATTTTTTTTTCCACAAGTTAAAAAACGTAATCAATTAACTATGTCTGATGGACTCAACTATCCAGCCATCCATCCATCATTCAACCCGCTATATCCTAACCACAGGGTCATGGGGGTTTGCTGGAGCCAATCCCAGCCAACACAGGGCACAAGGCAGGAAACAAACTCTGGGCAGGGCGCGCACAGACACACACACTACGGAGAATTTAGAATCGCCAATGCACCTAACCTGCATGTCTTTGGACTGTGGGAGGAAACCGGAGTACCCGAATGAAACCCACACAGACACGGGGAGAACATGCAAACTCCACACAGGGAGGACCCGGGAATCGAACCTGGGTCTCGTAACTGCAAGGCAGCAGCGCTACCCACCGCGCCACCTGGACTCAAATAAAGGGACAAAAAATATGACAGCAATAGGATAGTCTCGAACCCTCTGATGCTCAATATTTGACTACGTAAGCTTAAAATAAGGGACCCTAAATAAATAACCCTCTTAATGCAATTCACTCCATCACAGCAGCACTGGGCACAAGGCAGAAAAATATCTCTGGACGGGGTGCCAATCCATCACAAGGCCCAGCCATGCTTAAACTCGCACTAAACTTAACGTGCATGTCTTTGTGAATGCTGGAGGAAAGCCAGACCACCCAGAGGATAATCCACACAGGCAAAGGAGGAATGTGCAGACTCTAGATAGATTGGTATGGCCAGTAATGAGTCCATCTCCGATAATAAATATGGGCTATCCTTAACTGATGACAAAGCAAGGAGATAACTGATAAAGCTAAGCAGAAGAAAAGCCAGAGGACCGGATGGAGTCAGTCATCAAATTCTTAAGGACTGTGCTAACCAACTTTGTGGTGTCCTCTGCTACCTGTTCAGTCCAACTCTGAGGCTCCAAAAACTGACACTGCTGTGGAAAACACTCTTCACTTTCTAAGATTCAAAGGAAGAGGTGCTGCGTGGCTTAATGACTACAGACCAGTGGCCCTTATGTACCATATCATGAAGACCTTTCAGAGGTTGGTCATGGACTACATGAGTCCTATTGTGAAAGATCACTTGGGACCAGCTGCACTATCAGACAAAGACAGACATGTAAGATACAATTATCTGTTTGCTCCACAAGGCTTATACCCAACTGGGCAAAGCTGGCTGCACTGTGTATACTTTTTGGTTTTCTCTGGTGCCTTCAGTACCATCCAGCCATCCTTGCTAAGGGGTAAGCTCAGAGATATGTAGGTGGATGAGCCTATGGTGTCCTGGATAATGGACTATCTGTCGGGCGGAACGCATTTTGTGAGACTCCTGGACTCTCATATCGGTGAGATATGGGTGATGTGTCTGATATGGATGAGAGCAACACTAGTGCACCACAAGAAACAGGTATATATCCTGTTCCCTTCACCCTGTACACCTTGGACTATAAATAAAACACCAAGTGGTCTTGCCACTTGCAGAAATTCTCACATGATTCTGCACTAATGGTTTGCATTGACAAGAGGTATGAGAGGATACAGGAGGTGGGTGGACAGTTTTGTATTTTGGTGCAAAGAGAATTGTCTACATCTTAACATCAGTATAACCAAGAGGCTGATTATTGACTTTCACTTTACCAAAGAGCCTCTATGTCCGGTCACTATTCAGATTTCGAGGTGGTGCACTTGGGGGTCCACATCAATGGCAGGCTGGACTGGTCTCGTGGCACAAAGGAACTATAGAAGAAATGGCACAACAGGCTCTTTTTTTCTTTAAAATGGGAAGTGGCATCCTTCACATCCTTAACCACTCTGTGATGATCGCTGCAACTTTCTGTACCGTGGTGTGCTGGGCTGGTAACTTCACTTCAAGAGAGGCCCACCGAATCAATAAGCCGATTAAGAAGGCAGACTCAGTTATGGGATGCACTCCTGACCCGGTGGAGGGAGTAGTGGAGGAAACAATGACAATGAAATTGAATGAAGTTACTGTATGAGCAATGCTGTACATCCTTTCTGTGACACACTAGCATTGAGGAATTTGAGCCAATGGATTATTCAGCAGAAGTGTGTCAAGAAACGCTACTGGGTCTCCTTCATACTTATGTTATTTATAATGCCTGTTTATACCAATTTAGAGTGTCTTACTGTGACTCCGCTTTTATCTTTGGTAAACTCAGAAAGTTTTATTCTGTTTTGTGCTTCTTTGTGTGTATCTGAGGGGAGTGTTGTTGTTGTTGTCACAGTATTTACTGAGAGACAGAGAGAGCTTAGGAGCACACGCTGATCCAGTGCATTGCCACACCAACCACACAACGAACCACCTCAGGATCCCAGATTTGGACCCGAGTGCAGCCATGCAATGGGTGAAACCTCAGCACCACACTAGTTCAGATGGAATGGAAACATTATGAGGTATTTACTGAGCTCCTGTAAAAAGCTGAAGTATGTACATACATGTGTACAAACTGTTATGTGCGACAATGAAAAGGGACAACTTTTAGAATAACAGAATTCACCAGGAGAAAAGACGTGCTAGGGATAGAATTCTGTTTTGTTAGGTTGTGTCTGTTTTTGTGTTCCTGCTTTCTTTTTTAACTTTCTGATATTTTAACTATGAATGTCAAAGTCACAACAATAATCTAAAGCACTAATAATGAATAATAACAACAATCATATAGTAAATTCTTTTGGTTTATCCGCAAACTCGGACAACAGGGAAGTGCACAGTGCAGACCTTTTACCCCGTTGCAGCGATACATTAGTGCTGCGTACCTCCGGAGGTTGTTACATAGCAATTCTATAACAACTGATTATCAAAATGGCATCAGCTGGAAAAACAAAGAAGGCATCAGAAAAGGAGGCAGAGAATATATAAATCTTAGGAAAGACTTCCAGCCAGAAAAGTGTCAGAAAAATTGGGCTCTATGACCCCTTAAATTTATACGCAGATAGAAAGTTTAACAGAACTCTATGAGAAGAGAAAACTATTTAAAAAGAACCCAAATCATAACTCTATCTATCTATCTATCTATCCATCGACCGGGTGTGGAATTTAAACCCAGAACTATGGATACACAAGGCAGCAGCACAAGGAGGAGGAGGAGGAGGCTGAGAGCATGCTCTGGTTACATTGCGTTGCCGCACCCACCACATGACGAACCACCCGGATTGGGACCCGAGTGCAGCCGTTCAACAGGTGACACTTCAGCACCACACTGGAAAACTGAGTTTTTCTTTTTTTCTTTTTTTTTTTTTTTTACAGTGTAATGCCAATTCTGCCACCAATCCCCAAGTTTCCCTGCAAGTTGGAGGACCTGCTTGGACGCAGGACGGAGCAATTACAGGTTAAGTGCCTTGCTCAAGGGCCCAATGGAGTGAGATATAGTGGCTGTAAAAATGGTGTGTGGCCCCAATTTTATTAAAAACATGACTGCTACAAAAATAAATGACAATTTTCATAATTTTTGAACTGTTAATGTTAGATGCATGACATATTCAGTGATTGTTATTTAGTACAGTAGAACCCAAATATCCAAGGTAATGTGGACCAATGCTATCCTGTGGTGAATTTAACTAACGTTTTGAAACAATGACACTGTAAGAACAAGCAGGCTTAAATTATCAAGGGAGCCTGAGCAATCCTTTCTAAAAAGAGTGGGCAGAAAAGAAGAATTGCGCATTTACTGTGAAACTACATGCTTTATGATGACCAAAGATACCAAGTTGCTAGTTCAATCGCTGCTTTTTAGGACCTTAACATGGTTTTGAGGAGTGAGCCTACTGTATGAAAAAGATACAGACAACAGCACTATACTTGCAACTTATAATTTAAAATAAAATGTATTTGTTGACTAATGAACTGTTTTGAGTAAAATAACACAGAATTTGCTGAATTGCTCCTGGCACTGTGGAAATTAAACTATACAGAGGGCACATCCAGGGCTGATTTCATTTGTACTGTGTGTTAATTTTGATGTGGTCACTGGATGCAGACCTGGAAAATTTAAAATCAAACTCTGAGATAGGCTTTTAGAAAGCAAGAAGCGGCAACAGCGTCTAATATGTTAACATACCATTGGTATAACGTCACAGAAGCCCAAATAAGGAATAAACAGCGCTTACCGCAAGTATCACCTCGGCTGACAAGTAGCGAGGCCCAAGACTTTGTGGAGATTCGATGAGTAATTCATCCTATTCAGGCTGCCAGAAATGAGTCAAGCAAGCTAAACAGAGCCAAATAAAGCTGCAGGCTAAAGCAGCATTCCAAAGAAGCTTTACATATGGCATAGTCATTCCAGAAGAGCTCAAAGAAATGCTCTGCCTTTTTATTATAGTAAAATAAAATTAACAAAAGTTAAATGTATGATTAATATTATTTAGTGATTGGATTAAACATTAGGCAACAAACAGGTGACTGATTCACCAATACTGTGCTTGAGTGCTCCCTGTAATGGACTGGTGCCTTGAATGGGTGCATCTTCATTCTACCAGTTACTATACAGTATTGGATTAGATAAACTTTATTAATCACAAGGGGAAATTTAGATGCATACAGCAGCAGAAACATAAAAAACAAGGATGCAGACTTAGGACAATTAATAAAACCAATCAATTGATAAATACAGTCATATGAAAAAGTTTGGGAACCCCTCTCAGCCTGCATAATAATTTACTCTCCTTTCAACAAAAAAGATAACAGTGGTATGTCTTTCATTTCCTAGGAACATCTGAGTACTGGGGTGTTTTCTGAACAAAGATTTTCAGTGAAGCAGTATTTAGTATGAAATTAAATCAATTGTGAAAAACTGGCTGTGCAAAAATGTGGGTCCCCTTGTAATTTTGCTGGTTTGAATGCATGTAACTGCTCAATATTGATTACTTGCAACACCAAATTGGTTGGATTAGCTCGTTAAGCCTTCAACTTCATAGACAGGCATGTCCAATCATGAGAAAAGGTATTTAAGGTGGTCAATTGCAAGTTGTGCTTCCCTTTGACTGTCCTCTGAAGAATGACAGCATGGGATCCTCAAAGCAACTCTCAAAAGATCTGAAAACTAAGATTGTTCAGTATCATGCTTTAGGGGAAGGCTATAAAAAGCTATCTCAGAGGTTTAAACTGTCAGGAATGTAATCAGAAAATGGAAGGCCACAGGCACAGTTGCTGTTAAACTCAGGTCTGGCAGGCCAAGAAAACTACAGGAGCGGCATATGCGCAGGATTGTGAGAATGGTCACAGACAACCCACAGATCACCTCCGAAGACCTGCAAGAACATCTTGCTGCAGATGGTGTATTTGTACATCGTTCTACAATTCATTGCAATTTGCACAAAGAACATCTGTACGGCAGGGTGATGAGAAAGATGCCCTTTCTGCACTCACGCCACAAACAGAGTCGCTTGTATGCAAATGCTCATTTATTCAAGCCAGATTAATTTTGGAACAAAGTGCTTTGGACTGACGAGACAAAAATTGAGTTATTTGGTCATAACAAAAAGCGCTTTGCATGGCGGAAGAAGAACACCGCATTCCAAGAAAAACACCTGCTACCTACTGTCAAATTTGGTGGATTTTCCATCATGCTATGGGGCTGTGTGGCTAGTTCAGGGACTGGGGCCCTTGTCAAAGCCAAGGGTCAGATGAATTCAACCCAATATCAACAAATTCCTCGAAATTTACAAAGGCATTCATGCAGAGGGAGAAGTACAGTAGAATGTTCTGGAATGGCCGTCACAGTCCCCTAACTTGAATATCATCAAAAATCTCTGGGGTGATTTGAAGCAAGCTGTTTATGCTCAGCAGCCATCAAATTTAACTGAACTGGAGAGATTGTGTACAGAAGAATGGTCAAAAATACCTCCAACCAGAATCCAGACACTCATCAAAGGCTATAGGAGGCGTCTAGAGATTGTTATATTGGCAAAAGGAGGCTCAACTAAGTATTGATGTCATATCTCTGTTGGGGTGCCCACATTTATGCACCTGTCTAATTTTGTTATGATGCATATTTTTTGTTAATCCAATAAACTTAATGTCACTGCTGAAATACTACTGTTTCCATAAGGCATGTCATATATTAAAAGGAAGTTGCTACTTTGAAAGCTCAGCCAAAAATCCAAAGAGTTAAGAGGGGTTCCCAAACTTTTTCATATGACTGTAAATAAATGTATATTGTGCAGAAGTGTCAAAAAGAACTTAAGAGTATGTAGGGAGGAAGTTTTGAATTGCCTGATAGCAGTGGGCAGAAAACAATTCAGTAAAATATCCATGAAAAGTTCAGGAATGGCCACACAAGTGTTACAAATGAAGAACACCCTCCTGCATCCACTAGTGCTGACAAAATAGAATGGCATGTGGGATGGATCAGACAAACTGGAGTGTGACTGTTGGACTAAGTGTGCTTAATAACCTTGGGCATTATATTAGAAAAGTGTAAATTCTGAATTAATTTGTATAAATACTATACTTTGCAGATACTTTTTGACTCTGTCACACACATGTACCTGGAGATCACCTTCCTGGTTCTGCTGGGGTAAGCATTGCCATGATGGGATTAGAGGTGGGCGCTCACACTAATGGTTTCTCCCTTTCCACCTGCTGCTCTGAGAAGCACCAGGACTGGGCAAATAACCCGACTGCAGTGCCCACAGCCAGCCCTGCCCTTCCGGTTGGGGTCTTTAAAAACCCAACAGTCCCCAGATGAGGTTGTCTGCTTTTTGGACCTGAACTTGGCCTGGAGCAAGCTCCCATGTAATACGTGAAAAAAACGAGGAACCTTTTATTATTGTGCCGGGCAACACGCCGAGATTTTCCATTATTGTTGCCACTGAGCACAGTTTTTGTTTGCCAATTGAATGGTTACACCCGGCTGGTGCCCCCAACATTCTGAAGTGGCAATTCTACCAAGCCCTATAACTATAGTCTGCCTTAAGTAGTGTGCACATAGGAGTTCACGTAATTTTTACCATCTTTTTCTTCCTCAGCTAAAAAAAGATCATATATGCATTTATTGCCTGTAATATACTGATTCTCTATCAGAAAACCATGACAAGTGATTGTTTCTGTATTAAATGTATGTAGGTGGTATAAACTGAACATGACATTTAGAGAACTTGAGTGTTTGCTGGTTTATAGATGCTTTTGTCCTATGATGTTAATACTATGCTTGAAAGTACCTAATAGAGTGGAGATACTCAATGTTGTATGCATACATGTTTTTTGTATCTAACTTCTTATGGAATGGCTGAAAGTTGTAAAAGGTTCCTGAATACATGGAAGTGTCATCTAAGGCCAATAAACCTTTACCAGCAACCTGAATATTGAAACAAGCGTAATTAAAAAACAAATTTCCATAGTCCATCCTGGTGCCTGAAAGTGGCGTACATGCAAGGAGGAATTTCACTGTAGTCTATACACAAGACAATAATGACTCTATAAACCCCATACTTGAATTAAACAGTGCTTTTGTTATTTGCAAAAAACTTACTTCAGTTTTATATTCGATGTATTATTCATAAAAGGGCGAGCCAATCGTTTACGGTCTTTACTATGTAACTGTGATCAACAACCAGGTGTTTTGTGCAAACCAAAGCATCCTGCAATCCCATTAAATAAATAAATGAAGTGAACTTTCATTTACCAGACAGGCAGACAGATAGATAGATAGATAGATAGATAGATAGATAGATAGATAGATAGATAGATAGATAGATAGATAGATAGATAGATACTGTAGATACGTACATACAGTACATCAGGGGGCTCAAACTCAATTTACCTGGGGGCCACAGGAGGCAAAGTCAGGATGAGGCTGGGCCGCATAAGGGATTTCACAAAAAAAAGTCCTCAAATGTCATTATTAACAGTTTTAATTATTTCTTCTGAACATGAAGTGTCCTGAACATGAATAGAACATTGAGTGAAGATCATGAACAGTTCTTCTGAACATGGCATCTTTTGCCTACTCCTTGCTGCCAGAGACTTGACAGCGCTTCTTCTCACAAATCTGAACCACATTTGGCTTTAGAGAGGAAGCAGTTGAGACCCTCAGTATGGCTTGAAGATGATCATCATTAAGTCTAGACCTGTACTTTGACTTATTGAAGTTCAAGGTGGAGAATAACTTTTCACACAAATATGTGCTCCCAAAAAGGCACATGGTGCGCTTGAACATTTGGGAAAGCTCAGGGAAGCTGGGGGGCAATTCTCTCAAAAATTGCACATGCATGTCTGCTTTTCCACTTATCTCCCTGAACTTGGCTTTGATATCAGAGTTGCATTGCAGGTCAATGAGCTCCATTTGAAGCACAGGAGGGGCATCTTGCACATCAAAGGAAAAGGGGTCCACAAAAATTTGGAAAGTGGCTCTGTGCGTTTTGAAGTCTGCAAATCTGTAATCAAATTCCTTCTCTAGCTTAAAAATAGCATCAACATATTTCTCACCACTGAATGGTATGCCTGCATCCACAAGTTCCTTGCATGCTGGGAAATGGCAAAGGTTTGTCTGAGAGAGCTGGGATTTCCATAACACAAGTTTTGTGGAGAATGCTCTCACGTTGTCATAGGCAGCGCTGACGAGCTGCCCCTGGCCTTGTAACATCTCGTTTAGTACATTCAGCTTTTGTGTGATGTCAACAAGAAAAGCTAAGTCCATGAGCCATTTGTGATCACTCAACTCAGAAACAGCCTTCCCATCCTTCTCCATGAAGGCTTTCACTTCTTCTCTCAACTCAAAAAATCTTTTCAGGACATTTCCCCTGCTGAGCCAACGTACTTCGGTGAAATAGAGCACATCTCCATATTCTGACCCCATTTCCTCTAAAAAAGCACGGAACCTCCTGTGCGTTAAGCCCCTGGATCTGATTTGGTTGACGCATTTCACAACAACAGACATCACATTGTCACACGGCAGGCATTTGCTGCAAAGGGCCTGCTGATGGATAATGCATTGAAAAGCAATGGCCTCCTCTACACCCTCCTCCAAGTTTTTTTGAACAAGTGCCACCAGTCCATTTTTCCTCCCTGTCATCGATGGCGCTCCGTCGGTTATTATTCCAACAAACCTCTTCCATGGCAAACCTGCATTCTCAATGGCATCACACAGATGATGAAATATCTCATTAGCGGTGGTCATTGGAATTTTTTTGAGCAGCTCCTCCGTCAATTCAAAATTGCAATCAACACCACGGACATAAATTGTGAGCTGAGCAGTGTCTGTTATGTCTGTGCTCTCGTCAAGAGCAACTGAGTATGCATCAAAACATTTGGCTTTCCTCACACAGTTGATGATAAATGTCACTTGACATGTCAGAAATGCGCTCTGCCACAGTGTTGATTTTGCTAAACTGACCTTTCTTTTCCGGACAGATAATACTTGCAGCCTGTAACATGCATTTTTTAACAAACTCTCCTTCTGTGAATGGTTTCCCTGCCTTAGCAATCATCTCACTAACCATGTAACTAGCTTGGACTGATGCAACATTCTCTTTGGTTGCTTTCTTGAAGAAATCTTGTTGCCTCATTAGACATGCTTTAAGACTGGCAACCCGCTTGGCTCTCTCATCCCCTTGATATTTTGCACATTCCTCAGCATGTTTAGTGGAATAATGGCGTTTCAAGTTGTATTCCTTGTGCACTGCAACTTTCTCTGTGCAAATAAGACATGTGGGGATGCCCCTGTGCTCAACAAAGAAATACTGCGTCTCCCACTTTTCCTGAAATTGTCTGTGCTCGTCATCAAACTTTCTCTTCACTGCAGGCTTTGATGAAGTCATGATGAAGGTATGACAAAATCTAATTCTGTACTAAACTTCTCTCCCTTGTGTCTGTTCTAATTCTAATTGGCTTAGCAGCTAATTGTGCACACAGAACGTCTTCCCATAATAACTGTTATGATGGCATAACGTCATTTCCGCAATCAGCAGCTCCCGCCCGCCGTCCCTTGCATTATCCCTTGAATCGCAATAAAAATCGCGATCCATTCATTGCTTTTGCGAAGGCCGGCGTTGGTGCGGGCCAAAAAATATTGTACCAAGGGCCGCAAATGGCCTGCGGGCCGCGAGTTTGAGACCCCTGCAGTACATACATACAATTGTCTGAACACACACACCAGAAAGAATAAAAAGAAAGAAAAATAAAAAAAGAAAGAAAACTTCTGACTTGGCTGTCACAGCCACAGTGACACATTACGCAGACATATTGCTGTTGGTATAAAGGAGCCCCATAGTGTTTCTTGACACATTTCTGCTGAATGATGCATTAGCTGAAAGTCCTAAGTGTTCATGTGTCAGAGAGAGGATGTACAGCATTGTTCATAATGGCACTCAGTTTTATTTTAATTCTCTCCTTTGTTGCTACCTGCAGTGGTCAATAATGCATCTGATAACTGAGCCTGGACTTTTAATTAGTTTCAGTGGGCCTTTCTTGAAGCGATATTACAAGCCCAGCACAAGAAAATTACACTGGCTATCACAGAGCTATAGAAGACGTGAAAGATGTCATTACCCAAATTGAAGGAGTGCAGTCTCCTAAGGAAAAAGAGCCTGCTCTGTCCTTTCTTCTACAGTTTGACAGTGTTATGAGACCAGTCAATCTGTCATTGATGTGGACCCCCAAGTAACTGTATGAATGCACCACCTGTACATCCATTCCCTGAATAGTGACCGCACACAGGGGCACTTTGGTGTGCTGAGAGTCAGTAACCAGTTCCTTGGTTTTGGTGATGCTAAGATGCAGACAGTTCTCTTTGCACCAACAAACAAAGTTCTCCACCTGGTTCCTGTACTCTGTCTCATCCCCTTTATCAATACAACCCCATAAGTGCAGAATCATCTGAGAATTTCTGCAGCTGACATGACCTGGTGTTACATTTATAGTCAGAGGTGTACAGAGTGAAGAGTAAAGAAGACAGGACTATTTCTTATGGTGCTTCAGTGTTGCTCACATCCGTATCAGAGACACAGTCCTTGAATCTCACAAACTGTTGTCTGCCTGACCGGTAGTCCATTACCCAGGGCACTGCAGGTCCCCCTGCCTGCATATGTCTGAGGATGGCCAGATGGTATTGAAAGTACTGGATAAATCATAAAAACAATCTTCACTGTGCTGCCAGCTTTGTCCAGGAGAGAGGAAGCCTTGTGGAGCAGACAGATAACTGCATCCTCCACTCCAATCTCTGTCTGATAGGCAAATGGCAGTTGATCCAGGTGGTCTACCACCTGAGGAATCATATTTTCCATGTAGTTATAAAGAGCAAAAATACAAAAATGAGAGAGTTCAGGATATTTTCATTAAGTGATTTCAAAATGAAGGTAAAAATCCAACTTTTTTTTTCTCCCCCATATCATGGTTAGATATATTTTGCTATGCATGATTCACTACTAACACACTGGCTTACAACACCAACCTTGCCCTGTGCCACCAGCTCCCTCTGTGCCGCGGATGCAGACTTAACCAGAGCACTTGTCGCTGCAGCAATGGACTTGGCTGCCTCCAAAATTTGCTCCTCAAAGTCCAGGTTTTCATCTGCTTGCTAAAAAATAGAAAGAGCATCATTAACATATACATATTAGTTTCACTAGATTAAAAAAGAAAAGACACAATGTAGAACAAAACTATAGCAGTGTATGAGTATTTTTGCTCTAGAATAGCAGGTCATATTCTACAATGTCATTTTCAAATGCTGCAATTCAGTTGAAGGCTCTCCCATTCCATGGCTTACATAAATCTGTTTATTTAGCACTTTATTTTAAACACGCATTTTAGCAATAGGCATGTCTCTAGTACAGATCTGATTTAATAGTGCATAAAGCAAAAACTTGGAAAAATCCTTTACATGATGTAAATGCAGCTTCTCACTGCTTTACCGTTTTAAACCTGACTAATTAGCAAATTATCTGGAATTGAAACATTAGGAATGTTGTGAGGAAAAGCAAACAATTGTAACAAACTGCTATTATATTAATATCCTGAAATGGGAAGAAAGACATTAATACTAAAAACACTTTCTTGAAAGGAAAATCTTTGCACATTCCAATCTCCACTACAGATCAAGTAGACTGGTTCGTCGGTTGATGCTGATTTTCTTTAAAATGTTAGCACTGTTTGAGTAGTTGTGGCTGACATCTGCCAACAGTGCTTCGTTTCACATTTAAGGAACATACAATAGACATACAAATAAAGAGGGAGGCCTCTTGGTGCCAACCCAGACCCAGAATAAAATGCTGGAGCAACATAAAATATAATAAATAATGTTTTTATTTATCTGAAATATAAAGGGGGTGATGAATATATGGAATAAAACCATAAAAGGCACAAGGGCCACTACTGACCCTGACTATACGAAGTGTGTCCTCTATCAGTCACGCAGCTGGCTTAGTTGGACTTCCAGTCACACTAAAATCCCACTGCCACTCTCTCCTCAGTTAATCCTTTTTTATTTGGCTTCCTTCCCAGCTGAGCACTTCATCCAACCCTCTCCTGACTGCAGGCCAAATAAACAACTGGCAGGGCCTGCCGATTAACCCCATACAGCCAATAACCTCTCAAAGTACACGAGGATTCAAATCCTGGTATCTTGCAAAACTGCAGGTTCACTTTATTTGGGGGTCTCTTATGTATGCTTAGGTTAAATCTACAAACTTCTGCAAGGGTTGCTGTGTCACCTCAGAGTTCAAGCTCTGCACCCTCTTCAGTCATCATGATTATGGGATGAGAAATGCAGACTCTTGCATTTAAGTACTGCACACTGTATAAGAATCTTAATATTTTCACTCTTTTCAGTAAAGATATAAAATGAAGCTGCTAATCTAAAATAAACCCTGCAATGTAAATATAGCTCGCAAATACTGAATTTCAGGCGAAGAGTAGAAAACACTTTTCCACGGACAACATGGCATCAATTGTGGCTGAAAGAAGCTCTTTGTGGCCTTCAGAACTCAATGCAGTATTATTGCCTAAACTATATGGATGAAGAACTGCTCAGTTTTTGTTGAGCTTTTGCTCTTCTGTTTGCTCCTGCCCTTGGACATTAATGTCACTTCCGGGTTTATTTTGTTTTAAATATGGTACATAACAACAGAGTGAGACTTTGATTTCCTATTAATAAAAGTAAATTTTTGGCCTTCTCTTTCAAATACGATGATAAAAATTACTTCACCTTTGTTTTGCATCCTCATGTTATTTTTGGATAACTCTACTAAGAAGTCTAACTAGTTAGCCTAAGTCTAACAAGATTCACAGGTCAGGGAACGTTGGTGCACAGAAGTTACTGCCACTCCTCCCTGTTAACAACATTTTTCGTTAAAATTCGCATTAGCCGACCAAAATTCTGCCTTCATGATTTCTGTTCCAAAAGCTTTTCCTCATTTGCAGCTCTTTAAAACTCAAGCAATGTCAAGCATCTGTAGTCCAGCATCACATCTCGTATGCAAAGTCCACAATGCCAAGAGCATAACCTGAGAGGCACGTCACTCCTACTGGTCACTAAATACTCTTAGCAGGCCTCTGGGAGATTAGGCTTTTTCTTTGGAGGTCATGTTGTGCTGAATTACGTCATTATAACCTTTGTTATATTTTTAAAACCTTAAAGGAATACTCCATCCAAAACTAATATTTTTAACATGTTATGTAGTTTGTAGTGATGGCCAATAGTAATTCTAATCTCACATTTTCATGGAGAATGGAGATAAGAAATTTTCTGATAGAAAGGGCATCTACTGAGACCAATGGTGGACCACAGCAAACAATACAAAAATTGCCCATTAAATAAATCTCATGCATTTTATTTGATATTTATTTAACAGTACTTTAAAAACACTTCATGTGCTATGTCTGTTGTGAGCATACAACTAGATGACTTGACGTGTGGCTCATGCAATACGAGTTATTAAAGACTTTGTCACTTACTTCCTTCTGGCCATCTGACCTTATCATGGCACTCATTTTTCGAGGCTTAGAATACAATATTATATACTAGACCAGGGGTGCCCACACTTTTTCGACTTCGAAATGATCTACCTACATTAAAAATGATATATATATATATATATATATATATACATACATATACTGAGTATACTTTATACATAAAATGTATGTTGTCATACCTTGCATAACTGAATAACCTTTATGGCACAATAACAATTCAATACATTTATGGACACTATAGTATTTGGATTTAATAATCTTCATGTGGGAAAAGGCTGACTTGCATAAATAAGTAGAGCTGAATAATGCAGTCAAGGAGCTTTTGAATTCAGCCGAGTGAAAATTGATGGCTGTCCGATTAACTGCGATTTTAGTTCCCTCTCCTTTCTCTTTCTCAGATCGCTTTTCGGAAAGAAGTCAGTTTCATAGGTTTCATGAACAGTTTGAAAGTGCTTTTCCACATTTTCCTTCTTTGGAATAGCAATGATAGACTGACAGATCAGACAAACGCAGTTCGATTGTGACATTGTGAGAGAAAAAAATGCTCTTCTAATTCCACATCCAGCCCATACCCTCCCCAAACAATTTTTTTTTAAATCCCTTCTTTAGTTGATATAAATTGGAAGGCTCACTAGATCACAGCAGGACTTTTGCAGTAGCTCATGCGTTTGACTGTGCGTGCTGGATGATCAGTGTGTTAGAAGAAAGGACATCTCAGACTGGCCACCCTGTATTTCAATCAAGTGGCAAATGCCATAGGGAGGATATATAATAGACTAACGTTTAAAAAACATTTTTTTTTAATACAACGCGATCTACCTGCACTACCTTTGCGTCTAACGGTCGATTGCAATCGACGCATTGGGCACCACTGTACTAAACTCTACTTTTCTACTAGTTATAAAACTAAGTTTGTATTGATTTATTTTCTATTAATCATTTTGTTCTAGACTAATTTAACTTGTTTTTCTTTTTTAGTAACTATTTCTTTGACATCCTGTAAAGTAACTGTAAATGAAAATGTGTGATAGATATAAACGTTTTTGTTATTGTTTCTTGTCACACATGGGGTAACTAACATATAACGCTTTTAACACATCACCAGCTATGTACTCTGAAGACTTCAGATGTACTGTAATGCCATTCAGCTGCTGACCTCACTTAACTTAATCTCGTAGTTGTAGGAAGCCACAGCCTATCCTCCCTGCAGTGCTCAGTGTAAGGTAGGAGCCAACTGTGAATGCTGAATGGGGTGCCAGTTGATCTCATACCACAAGTCCTCATTTATTTACAGTATACACGACCAATTTACACCCACCAATCAACGTGTTTCATACGTAAGGCAATACCCACACAGACAATAGAAGAATATACCAGCTTCACAGAGACAGCGATAAGGCAGGGGTTTGAACCTGTGTTCTGAAACTGTGAGGCAACAATACTCACCACCGAGACAGCATAACTCCCAGTTTTAAACTCATATGGGCCAATACATAGCATATCATCAAGAGTGGCTGACTGATTATCTAATTGTGGCTTGTCTTTCAGTCACTGCCTCCAGACAATGTTAAACCCATTCTTTTATTTTACAGTAAGATGGGCTCACACAGAGTTCACACCATATGGACTTAGTAGGAAGCTGCAGCTGCATCAACACAAACACACTGACGTACGTTTAGCCATACTCTCATGTGAAGGACAACTCCACATCTGGAACTTCACTAACATAATAAACTGACCTCATACTCATTTTACCTTCACATAAAATGTATTAAGAAACCCCACTGGAATCACTCAATTGGTACTCTACTGAAACAGAAGTCTTTTAGCAAAAACAGTTTGAAATGATTTAGCTGGGTATTAAATCTAACATAGTTCCACAGATGTTTGGCAAATAGTTTACTTTTGTATTGGTTTACAGTTTTGCATGCAACTGAAAGACTTCATTTTTATCATATAACCAGAAACTACTGGGGGCACAGAACGTCTACAAAGCAGTCATCTTTGACTGAGTAGATTTAGAAGATACCAGCAAGGAAGCGATTTTCATTATTCTTTTCAAGAAGACAACCTCAAATATTTGAAATGAATACCAGATAAGCAGCAGTGTGACAGAGCTAATGCTTTTAGACACAATTTCAACACTGGATATACAAAAAAAAAAAATCAAAGAAACTGCAGTTTGTAATTAACTGATACATGTGATGTGAAACAGCGCTCATCATCACAATTCTAACACTGCTACAAGGTGTTAAGAGTTACATCTATATGTCTACATAAATGTTCGTAATAAAAGATACTTACAGTCATATAAAAAAGTTTGAGAACCCCTCTCAGCCTGCATAATAATTTACTCTACTTTCAACAAAAAAAGATAACAGTGATATGTCTTTCATTTCCTAGGAACATCCGAGTACTGGGGTGTTTTCCAAACAAAGATTTTTAGCGAAGCAGTATTTAGTTGTATGAAATTAAATCAAATGTGAAAAACTGGCTGTGCAAAAATGTAGGTCCCCTTGTAATTTTGCTGATTTGAATGCATGTAACTGCTCAATACTGATTACTTGCAACACCAAATTGGTTGAATTAGCTTGTTAAGCATTGAACTTCATAGACAGGTGTGTCCAATCATGAGAAAAGGTATTTAAGGTGGTCAATTGCAAGTTGTGCTTCCCTTTGACTCTCCTCTGAAGAGTGACAGGACGGGATCCTCAAAGCAACTCTTAAAATACCTGAAAACAAAGATTGTTCAGTATTATGCTTTAGGGGAAGGCTACAAAAAGCTATCTCAGAGGTTTAAACTGTCAGGAATGTAGTCAGGAAATGGAAGGCCACAGGCACAGTTGCTGTTAAACCCAGGTCTGGCAGGCCAAAAAAATACAGGAGTGGCATATGTGCAGGATTGTGAGAATGGTTACAAACAACCCACAGACCTGCAAGAACATCTTGCTGCAGATGGTGTATCTGTACATCGTTCTACAATTCATTGCAATTTGCACAAAAAACACCTGTATGGCAGGGTGATGAGAAAGAAGCCCTTTCTGCACTCTCACCACAAACAGAGTCGCTTGTTGTATGCAAATGCTCATGTAGAGAAGCCAGAGTCATTTTGGAATAAAGTGCTTTGGACTGATGAGACAAAAATTGAGTTATTTGGTCATAACAAAAAGCGCTTTGCATGGTAGAAAAAGAAAACCGCATTCCAAGAAAAACACCTGCTACCTACTGTCAAATTTGGTGGAGGTTTCATCATGCTATGGGGCTGTGTGGCTCGTTCAGGGACTGGGGCCCTTGTTAAAGTCGAGGTTCAGATGAATTCAACCCAATATCAACAAATTCTTCAAGATAATATTCAAGCATCAGTCACAAAGTTGAAGTTACGCGGGGGTTGGATATTCCATCAAGACAATGACCCAAAACTCAGTTTGAAATCAACAAAGGCATTCATGTAAAGAGAGAAGTACAATGTTCTGGAATGGCCGTCACAGTCCCCTAACTTGAATATCATCGAAAATCTATGGGATGATTTGAAGCAGGCTGTCCATGCTCGGCAGCCATCAAATTTAACTGAACTGGAGAGATTTTGTTTGGAAGAATGGTCAAAAATACCTCCATCCAGAATCCAGACACTCATCAAAGGCTATAGTAGGCATCTAGAGGCTGTTATATTTGCAAAAGGAGGCACAACTAAGTATTGATGTAATATCTCTGTTGGCCAAATGTATGCACCTGTCTAATTTTGTTATGATGTATATTGCATATTTTCTGTTAATCCATAAACTTAATATCACTGCTGAAATACTACTGTTTCCAAAAGGCATGTCATATACTAAAAGGAAGTTGCTACTTTGAAAGCTCAGCCAATGATAAACGAAAATCCAAAGAATTAAGAGGGGTTCCCAAACTTTTTCACGACTGTATTTATAACTGCAAACATTAGACTGTAATAACTTTACAGGTTACTTTGCTTTACCTGTCAGGACAGAACAGCAGCTAATTAGGAAGAGAATTAGCCAATAATCTAAACAGCAGTCTACCAATGAAGACAACCTGATGGGCCATGTGAACCATGATTCTCTAAATTTATAAGTTTATAATTCTAGTTGTTTGATTGTTCATTTTTAAATTCATTTTACCCCTTTACAATACTTATTGGTGCCTCAAAAATGAAAGCTGATGTCACTTATCAGTGCCAAACAAACAATTTCACTTAAGGATGGGACAGGGCTACCGGCAATTTCAGGGACCTCTCGACACTCACTCTACTCAGGTACTTACACCCGAAAGATAAGCATGGTAAGTATGGTGTGTCTGACTGCAGGTATTTATGTAAGTGTGCCCTGTGATGGACTCTTTCAAGATTGATTTCTACACTGAGCTTGAAATATCATGAAGTAAAGGAAGAAAAATAGGCTGAACATCTCTTTCCTTTCTATATACAAATTCTATTTATAAAATAGAGATTGCAAATGACATAAGCCATAAAAAAGAGTTGCTCAAATAAGGTTTTAAGATGATTAGCCTCGCTTACCCTCTTGCTTAGGCAATGAAGTTGCTGTCACCAAACAGCATGTAATCACTTGACAATACTTTGCTAATATGCAGTGGTGCTGTTGCAAGGCTGTGCATGTTCTTCTAATATAAAGTCAAAATGAATTCTGGTTAACCGCTAGTGTGGACGTGTCCTGTAATGGACAAACATTACTTACTGTCTTTTGCAAGATGGCACCAGGGCAAGCAGAATCAAAAAACAGATGTCTGACGTGTAATACAGAAATATAAAATGCCTGTTTTTTCAGTTTTCAAAAAAAAAAAAAAAAAAAGTTGCACTTTGTTTATTTTAAGGGGTGCAGACGTTCCCACTCTTCTATGTTAATGAAATGTCGCCCTAAAAATCAGATAGGCTGCCTCCTCACACCCACAGCTGCTCCAAAATCAGCTATGCAAGGCTCCACTTATAACAATCAATGTTCTGTAGCACGATTTGTACTGGAAGTAGCTTGCAACTTTTACTTCTAATACTAACACTGAAACAAGTTAAAGGGTTGATTTTAGAAGATAATAATTTTAAACTTGAATATAATTATTATGGATCAACCAAAAAAAAGAAATCTCTATTATAAGAAAAAAATCTTGGGAAACAAGACTTTTAATCCTGTGACGAGACGTGATCTTTTGAAAAGAGACAGTTTCACGTCCCACGAGACGAGACTTTGTGACAAGAGATTTAACCACGCACGTTGGCAGGAAATAAAAGACAAAGAGTAGATGACAAACTATAATGTTGTAAAGAAGTCAAAACCGTTGGCGCGATATACATGCAGAGCAGGTTAGAGATAATGGTAGTACGAAAATTCAAAAGTCTCGAAAAAAATGATAATAAAGATCGCATTAGCGCAAACAGAAATTATTACTCGGTGAAATAATGGAACAGCAAAAAGAGATTGAATATAATGTTCGGATTTAAACTTTAAGTTGGAGATTTGTAGATCATCTAATTCGTGTTGCCATCAGGGAAAAGTAGTGCTTCTTCCCAATGAAGAATTAAAAGATTTATTCTTTGGTGAAAGTGAAATCCACATACGCTGTCACGCTTAGGTCATGGAGTTACACAGATGCACAGGAGATTTTAGAGACAGAAACGTTATTCAAACACTTCAAACAAACATAAATCTCGTGTGTAGTCGGAGGGGACAGTTCTATCTCTCAATTAAAAACATAGAAAATCTTCCTCTTCGTAGGGGCGTGCCTCGGGAGTGGGACCCCCAACAGGAGCAGAGGATGTCTGGGGGAGAAGAGAGACAAGACAGTGAGACAAAAGGACAGCTGCTGTACAGGCTTTTAAATGTTCGAACTGCCACGCGAGATGTAGATCACGTGGCACTAGGGAATCCATTCCCGGGCTCCCGAATACCGATTATATACATACACAGAGAATGCACTGTGTATGAGCATGAAATATAAAAATGCAGAAGTTCATTACAGATATACAGTCATGTGAAAACATGTAAAAACACCTCGAGTGTTTGAGGACTTTTACTTTTTGAACGTGAAGATGTATAAAGATTTGATCCTCATTAAACAGTATCTATAGATAAAGGTCATACTGTATAATATGGCAAACATCTTACCACATTTTCATTATTTAGCCCATTGCATAATTTAAATAAACATAAATGTAAATTTTGCATGTGGAAGTAGTAAGTACAGCCCAGCATTTATCACTACCTCAAATTACGATCAGATGCCCCAGATCAGGTGCAAAGGATTAGAACACCATTAGAGAGGATCTTACCTGAACCTGCCTTACTTAAACCACTAACATTTGGTTAAGTTTGCTCTTTGTTTTAGAAATGCATGTTTTTACCATGTCACAATTGAAGGTAATTTCTGGTGCCTTCTGAAAGAAGGTTTTAGATGTCTATAAGAATGGAAATGGATTTAAAAAGATACCCAAACAATTGGAAATCAACCATTTCATGGTCTGGATGATCATCTACAAGTTGAGAAGATTTAAAACACCTGCCATCTTGTATAGACCAGATCACTCCAGCAAGTTCAGCTCCAGAGCAGTACCCAAGATGCTGAAAGAAGACTTGCCACAGTTGATGTGGAAATGCAGAGGTCTACCACTGGGAAGAGGCTGCACAAATTGGATCTAGATGGGAGGTGTGCCAAGAGGAAACCTTTGCTGCCCAGAAAGAATATCAGGACAAGACTAAAGTGAATATCTAGAAAAAGACCAGGATTTCTAGAACAATGTGCTCTGGACAGACTAGGCAACGATAGACTTATTTGGCTGCAATCCCAGAAGACATGTCTGGTGAAAGTGAAAGATGGCATTTGACCAGAAGAACCTGACACCAACTATAAATTATGGTGGTTGAAGTGTTATGGTTTTGGGCTGCTTTGCTACATTATGGGCTGGGCAACTCACCATCATTGAATCCATTATGCATTCTTCATTATACCAGAGGGAGCTTGAGGATAATGTGAGAGCATCTAACAGAAGAGTGAAATCCAGCAAGGAATGGCTGAAAAGAAAGAAATGGAGGGCTCTGGAATGGCCAAGTCAAAACCCTAATCTTGATAGCATCGAGATCTGTGGGACATTTAAAATGGGCTGTCCATGCAAGACCCCCTCAAACAGCATACAGCTGAAAGAATAGTGCACAGAGGAGTATGAAAAACTTTCTTCCAGTCGATATTAGAGACAGTTAAGGGAAACATCAACTTGGGGGGGCAGAGCCGGCTGTAATGGCCAAGGATGGACCAACTTTTTTCCACAGACGGAAATGGCGTATCTGTTCATCAATTATTGGAAAGTCAAGTTTCCATTTTTTTATTCCATTACCTTACCTAAACATACAGTTTAAATGAAGATCAAATCTTCATATATCTGCATATGTTACAAAAGAAAAAAACAGGTCATGGGTTGTACTTAATTTTTCATATGACTGTAGATATAATCATATAAAGCTGTAACTGCAAAGTGTCACTTAAGAAGAAATTCAAGTAACACTCATCAGAGTCTTAGGTTAGCATAAGGTAGGCACAAATAAATGAAAAATCATTAGGTCTCATGTACATTTCTTTTTTTTTCCATCCAGGGTCGATTTCATCAAATACATGGTTTTGGATCATTTTTTGAGGAGATCGACGGTAAAAATCATACAGATAGTTTCATGCCGGAAACCAGACAGGGACACACAGTTTCTTATTATGTAGACATCACAACCCTTACATCTTTCAGTGGCTTCCAACAAATACGAAGCTACGGCGTCAGCTCATTTACTCAGAAATGTGAGTTATCTGTACATCTGCAGCAGAGCACTGCTCTCTTTAGCACAAGCAAATCCTTGGGGTTAAAACTAATGTCATAATGGGTGAGCACTTAACCATATCTGAAATTCCTCACGCCACCATCAAGGTATGATACAATATTAATTTGTTTGGGAGGAGTGGGGGTATATTGAAACAAAGATAACTGCTTTTAGTTCAGCTGGCAAAAGACTTAAGACTGACATGAAAAACTGCATTTTAAGAGTAGCAAGAATAATTTTAAAAGAAACTCTGCAAAACACTCTAGATCAACACGATCTGGACATGCACATATCTGCAGACAGGGCAGGACACTGTAGGAATATGCTTGATATATAGTTGGACTGAATAACAACCTAATATATCAAACATATCACACAGAGTCCTGCAGAACAGGCTTCCAGGCTTGAACTCGGCGTTTACAAACACAGCACTGGAACAGACACAAGCAGCAGAACATGGAGTGGAGGGTCTAAGAGGTACAGCCGTGGATATCTTGGGAGTCATACAGGAGCCATGAACAATCATACACCCCTAACACTCTTATTACTTGGTCTTTTCTTGTGTGAAATGTCAGGGATAGGAAAAGTAAACTCTGCATCAGCCGGATGCTCATCTGAGGGCAAGTCATCTTTGCCCAGAACACAAGAGCTGACAGTTTTTGAGCTGCAGCAGATCAGACACTAAACTGTCACAACAGATAGCTACAATTGACAACTTGAGACAACAATCAACCTGGGAGGAGTTGTTCATTTGCCGACAGCATCATTGACACAACAAGCATTTAGTGCTGCAAGTGTAAGTGGTAATATTATATGGTGTCATTCAGAGATAGGCACTTCTTCATAACGCAATGTGTCTTTTTTTAGCTAAGGGTTAGAAAACAATCTCAGAATGTAATACCATATGTCTTCTAAGTACAAGGAGGAACGGCAAAACCCTGTGAGGATCAATTCTGGAGAAAAGGGACATTACATTGAAAATAAACCAAAGTTATACACACTCCATCAGGCTTACTGACTCCCCTACTGCCTTATCTCTCCTCATGGAATTAAACTGAAATTAAATAATCACAATCTTGTGAACATTACACATTTTTTTCCTTTATTGAAAGATCACATTTTGAAATTATCTGTATTTTTTAAAAGTCCATGTACTTTTATTTGTGAGCTACATTATAAAAACAATGCTAACTACAGCTGATCAGCAGGTAGTCAGCTCCATCTGGCCGTTATTCTACAAGCAAAGAACCTCTGATGTGTCCCTAAAGTAACCTGCAACTGACCAGGGTTATGTAGAAGTACTTACAAAAAAAAAAAATTCCACTAGCAAAAACTGCAAACAAAAACAAACAATTCTTACCCAACTTACTTTGTCTTGCTACTTCTCAGTGTACCTTCTGTCAAATGTTTTTAAATAAAAGTTTTTTATTTAGGTTTGATTGGTCAGGGTAGTAATCAAGATGATCTAAGTGTGGTTTGGGTGTGTGCTGGAGAGCAGACTGATGCATGTACCTGTACTGTCTGTTGGTGAAAACGAGGACTTTTTCTGTTACTAGGCATTTTCTTTTCTCGTTTATGTGAAGGCCACTTTGAGCGCAGGGCCCCACTGTGCACATCCAAGTCACCCTGATGACAGATCCAGCCATGTGTTTGAGGTGTGAATTTAGCAAAGTATATGGAAAATGAAATACTGCTTCATTTTATATTTGCTGTCCTGAAATTGAGGGACCATGTAGAAAAAGAGTGTAATTTCTACATGGTGAGACCGAAATGTATGCATAATTCCCTTAAATTATTAAGTATGCAATTTGTACTTTAATCACTTCTGAATTATTTGATTTGTAATTTTAAACTGTGGAGCAGAGGAATAAATCAAGAAAAAATGTTTCTTTTTCCAAACATTATGGCTGGCACTGTATTAAGTTTAAATAATTTCAACATAACTAAATATACGAGGAGGACCACAAAATTCCCGTAATTAAGAAAAATTTGCAAAACACACCTGTCCCTGTGCTTCTGCCATTCCTGTTAACATTTCCTGTAACTCATCTTTAATTACTGTATCTAGAGCAGGGGTGCCCAATGCGTCGATTGCGATCGACTGGTAGATCGGAAAGGGAGTGCAGGTAGATCGCGTTGTATTCAAAAAAATTTTTTTTTAAATGTTAGTCTATCATATTTCCTCCCTATGGCATTTGCCAATTGATTGACGTACAGGGCGGCCAGTCTGAGATATCTTTTTTCTTCTAACACACATCCCGCACACACGATCAAACGCGCAAGCTACTGCAGAACTCCGGCTATCTAAGTGATCTAGTTAGCCTTCCAATTTATATCGACTAAAGAAGGGATTTAAAAAAAAAATTGTTGTTTATGGGCTGGATGTGGAATTGGAAGAGGATTTTTTTTCTCTCACAATGTCACAATCGAAGTGTGTTTGTCTGATCTGTCAATCTATCATTGCTATTCCAAAGAAGGAAAATGTGGAAAGGCACTTTCGAACTGTTCATAAAAACTATGAAACTGACTTCCTTCCGAAAAGCGATCTGAGAAAGAGAAAGGAGAGAGAACTAAAATCACAGTTAATCGGACAGCCGTCATTTTTCACTCAGCTGAATTCAAAAGCAAAGGCAGACACACCGAATTGTCGTTCCGGGTGAGTCACTTGATCAGTAAGCATAAGAAGTCCTTCCAAGATGGAGAGATGATAAAAAAGGCCTTCGTTGAGGCAGATGGCTAGGGAGAAATTCCTGCTGAGATTTCAAGACCCCTGGGCGGAGAAAAAGGAGTTTCTCCTTGTCATTAAACATGCAGAATACAAGCAACTTAATAACGATCAATGGCCGCTAGACTTGGCATTTTTTTTCCGATCTGACCAACATGTTGAATGAGCTTAATTTACAGCTGCAAGGAAAAGAGAAAACCATGGTCAATATGATTAGCTCAGTTAATGCTTTCAAACGAAAAATGCAACATCTGTCCTCAAAGCTGCAGCACCTTGATTTGGGGAACATCCAAAATTCGCATCAGAGCTGGAGACGCAATAGAAGGCGTGTGCGCAACTTGACAGCATATGCTACAGAGCAGATTGAAAATTGTCTGTCAGACTTTATCTAATGAAAAAAAAGTAACGATTCGAGTGTTGCCTAATGTAGCGGAGTAAGAGTAGCGTTTCTTCTTCACAAATGTACTCAAATAAAAGTGAAAAGTATGGTGCAGTAAAACTACTCTTAAAAGTACAATTTTTTAAAAAAGTTACTCAAGTAAATGTAACAGAGTAAATGTAACTCGTTACTACCCACCTCTGATACTCAGTATAATTGAGTATACACTAGTTGGGGAGTACAAGAAAACAGCAAATTATTTTTGGTTAAAAACTCTTTGACTGACAATGCCGTGTGCGCAGGTTTGTTATCACAGAGTAAAACACAGTTTTGGTTGTGCTACTTCTCTGGAAATTTTTTCTTGATGCTTTATCATAGACACCTCAGCAGTTCAATGTAATGTCGCTGATTAAGTCTGTTTATGAGGAACAAATCTGTTATGAACAAGTCTGACATTGTCCAAAAACAAGATCGTTGTCTTTTGAAACTCTTTCATGGTAGCTGGAATTGGAAAAAAAATCGCTGAAGACACCTGCACGATTGTAGAATAAATTCAAGAAATACAAACTCAATCAACTCAGCAAATTGATTACCTAGACATTGCTGGCTCACGATACCTAGAGGAATATTCAATAACTACAGTATATCCTACTCTCTTACTATTGATCGGGTCCAGGAGCTTTTGAGAATCCACACATATTAAGCTTTCGGTCTTCATTTTTTGGCCCACATTTTCAGTTGTTTAAAAAATAAGAGGAGCAGAAACCTGTAACGTCCATCATGCAGCTGTGATAGTCTTAGGATTAGCACCGTCAACTCAAAAACTGTATGTGTGGAGATAAAAACCCAAACTAGAAAGAAAAAGAAAGTAAGCACCTGCCATGAACAAATAAATATGTTAGTAATTTAGTAAAGAAACACAATGTAATCAAAGCATTGCATTTGTTGCTACTGCTTTTAAAAATGTTGAACTTTAAACGCTCAAAGCTCAAACACTGGTTTGAACTCAAAATTCACAAAAATTTCTTTCAAAGTCCTTAATGCTGATGCCAACATTTTTGAACTTCATTTCAAACAGCAGTGGTCTGGCTGATGGTATTGAACATTAAAAGTTTGAGGCTGAACAAATGAAACTCCACCAAAACCTAATCAGCTTTTTCTCCACAAATTATTGACAGCATTCTTTATTACAGTAAGCCCATTTGTTCTCAAGTAACAGTGTCCATAATATTTTCACCTTTTCAAAAAATGCTCAAACATGTTGTATGGATGTCAAAACGCGATTTTATGTTGAAAGAAGGAAGGTGGTTTTGTCATTGAAAGAACACTTCCTTCATATTTGAAATAAAGAGAAATGAAAAAAGCAATAGAATTGAGGAATCAGAGCCAATCAGCATTGCATTCTTCAATTTATAGATAACAAAATAAGGCAATTGTTTTCATTTTTATAGATTTTTTTTTTTTTTTTAACTTTCTTATCACCAGTATTGTTAATCAACACATGGAAAGCCCATGATTCAAGAAAAAGTGACCAACACGTTTAGTGGATAATCAGTTAAGCAAGGCAAGTTATTAATAAGAAATCCTTTATTTATACACATATGTGGCACTCTGCACTCTTGTGTCTGATCTGACCTGAGAGACTCTACAATCTCAATACAAATCGCTACATGGCAGGTTGCAAGGGATTGCAGTGAAAGCAAACTTCAAAGTCAAGCAGTTTTCAGATGTTTCAGTGTCCTCATAGGCATCTGTGGTTTTAGTCCTTGTGACTACAAATCGACTGTTTAGTTGTCCAGTTTAAAATACATAGTAATGCAAGACTGCTTCAGCAGCAAAAAGTTCTGGGATACTTGAGAGGAATATAAAAATAAATTTACATGAGTTAATTTTAATATTAAGGCGAATTATTAATAATAGTGTAACGCAAATTAGGCCAAATAAAGGTTCATAACATATCCAAATATGAAACCAATCTTTTATGTTCTGGCTGTGGAAACAAAGTGCAACTGTTATATCATTATATCATTGAGGGTTCCTGCTCTGGTTGGGTTTAAAATGTTGTTTTATATCCTTTTCATTTTCTGTTGAGCTATTTATTTCTGTTAATGTTACAATCATCTGCTGTATGTTCTTTGCCTGTGTTATGTTCTATGGGCCTCATGCATAACGCTGTGCGTAGAATTCGCACTATAACATGACGTAAGCACAAAAGCGGAAATGTGCTTACGCACAAAAAAATCCGGATGCATAAACCTGTGAGAACGCCAACTTCCACGTTCTTCCGCTACATAAATCCCGATCAGTGTGAAAACGTACGTGCACACGCCTGCTGTCCCACCCCAACTCCTCCCAGAATTACACCTCTTTGAATATGCAAATCAATATAAATAGCCCTTAAGCTCAGTGTTCTGTGAAAAGGAAATGGCAAAAGCACGAGGGAAAATAGAATTTCAGCGAATACCAAGTGGAGGCAAGGAAAAACTTACTGCATATGAAAGTCCTGCTCAATTGGTTTTAAATCAGCTGACTTTCTTGGCTATTCAAGAATTTTCCATTTTTAAACTTTGAAAAACTGTGTTGCCTTAGCAGTATGTTTGGTATCCTTAGCTTGTTGTAGGATGAAGCACCGTGCAGTGAGTTTGGAGGCATTTACTGCCAACAGCAGTACCATCATCAATATAGATAAGTGTGGCAGCCATACATGCCCAAGCCATAACACTCCAGCACCATGTTTAACAGATGAGGTGGTCTGTTTTTGGCAGTTCCTTTTGGTCCCCACACTTTGTTACAGGTTCATCTTTGTCTCGTCTGTCCATAAGACTTTTTTTCCATAATTCTGCAGGCTTTTTCACAAACTGTAATCTGGCCATCCTGTTTTTGTGGCTAACTTGTGGTTTGCATCTTGCAGTGTGGCCTCTGTATTTCTGTTCATGAAGGATTCTGCAGATAGTTGTCTCTGACACACGCATCTACCTCCTGAAGACTGTTTCTGGTCTGTCAGGCAGGCGTTTGGGGCTTTTTCTTTACTACTGTGAGGATTCTTCTGTCATCAGCACTGGAGGTCTTCCTTGGTCTACCAGTCCCTTTGTGATTATTGAATGCATTCTTCTTAATGATATTCCAGACAGTTGATTTAGGTAATCCTAAAGTTCTATTGATGACTGTACTGATTTTATTCTTGTTTTGCAGCCTCATTATGGCTTCTTTGTCTTTCATTGGCACAGCTCTTGTCCTCCTGTTGAACAATAGCAACTATAGACACCAAAGGGAAGAAGCAAGCTGAAGTGTCTTATGACGGCATGAAACACACCTGAGGAATCACAAACACTGGTGACGCCAATTGTCTCGAAAATTATGGTGCCCTGAAATGGAGGGACATGTGTAGAAAAAGTGTTGTCATATATACTTGGTGTGAGCGAAATGTATGCCAATACCCTTAAATGGAAGTCTGCATTATGCATCTTAATCAAGTCTGAATTGTTTAATTTGTAATTTTAAACTGTGGAGCAGAAAGTTAAATCAAGGAAAAATGCGTCTTTGTCCCAGACATTATGGAGGGCACTGTACGTAAGTTACTTTTAATAATGAAAGAGACTGACCCCAATAAGATTCATTGACTACAAATGTTAATATAAATAAAATGTGTTTTCAGAACTGATTGCTTAGCTCTACATGAGAACCTTTCTATGTAAAATTTTATCAGAGGCTAAGAACAAATCTATGATGTTGAAAAATGACAAAGAAACAATAAAGCATACTTTTTTGATACTTATTTTATATTCAACTTCACACATTTGGTGGCCAATTACTCTGCAAAATATCAATTCACTTAATGCTAGTTTCAGCGACCACAGCAGACACAGCAGATTTCAAGTTAATAACATGGAGCCCAAGTTCCGCTCTCGGCTTAACCACCAGAAGCACTGCCAATCATCTTTGGCCTCTAGAATCAGGCTAATCCCCCCTCTGGAGTGCAAAGTTAAAAAAAAAAAAAAAAAGATAAACCCTAGTTAAATGGATCTGAGTTTGACTAATTATTTGTGCGATTCTGGCTACAGCTAAGCTTTGAATGGCTACATGGGAAGCTTCCATCTTGTGGAGTGACTGGTGCTGGCTGTTTTACTGTACAACTTCGAACTTCAGAGTCAGAGATCCACTTCAGCAACCAAAATTTTTTTCACAATAACATAATGTGCCAGAACAGACTGACAGCAATCGGTACCAATACTTTAAATTCAGCTTGAAATACAGCATAGGTGCCGTGAATGATGAAAACATTCAACATGTTCTATTCTTAAGGTCCAAGAAATGATTTTCGTTACAGGAAATGAGTTATAGCTTCAAATTTTAAAGTCTATGCCATATATGTTTCTGCAGAAGCCAATATTTGCATTCAGTGTATAACGTCAGAGTTACAAAGTGAACATTTATTTTCCTTCAGATTAATTGCAGCTGGATGTAAAAGTATTTTGAGGCGTCTCTCAGCCTGCTACTGACTGACACTGTAGCCTCAAACTATAAAGAATTATTTCAAACACGCGTGCCTTCTGTACAGAGACAGACTGCCTTCTACATTACAGATCAGGCTTATGGATGAGTCCAAAGGCACAATTATGACACTTACTGGCAATATTAACGTGACCTGTACATGCAGTCCTTCGACTATGGCCTCCTACTTTTGACACACTACATGGCTTTTATTTCAATAGTATTATCTGGCCATATTAGTTAACACAGAGAACTAAAATAAGCGTAATTACAAAGATTCTTCAAAGAGTTTCCAGGATTTATGCTGCAAGCCATGTTTGCATGGTAGCCTGCTGAGACTTTGTAATGTTATAACCCTAATTGATACTACACTATCAGTGTGTAAGCTGCAACCAAAATATGCCAAGAATATCACATGTGCCATCATGCAATGTCTATCTTTTGCTATTTTAAAAGTTTACAACCAGATCACACTCAACTGCAATTATCCAGGAACACAAATGAGATGTCAAAGCCTTTACTGGTTCCTGGACCAGTCTGATATGCAATATGTGGGGATTTCAGGGACATCAACTACAATTGGCAAAATACATGGCAAGACTGAAGGAGTAAAAGCTCAGTGCTTGAGTGAGTATGCCACAGGGCACAAGTCCTCATTCTTTCTTTTACTCTTTACCATAAGAAACAGTAGCCCGTTATTAGCAGCCATTGCCAGGAGGAAAAATCCTCATTATAACCTTTTATTTTCCAATGTCTTATGAAACCCTAGTCCACAAAGAAATGTAATCCATAAAAAATTCAAAAAGAAACATAAATTAGTATCTGATTAAATGACTGGCAGCCCTAAATGGCTACTGCCACTTTAATCACATTCAGAATAGGACTGTTTTGGATGGATTTGTTTCCTGCTGAAACATCTTCTAGATTTCAAACCTGGTGATTAAGATGTGAGACTTGCCAACACTCAGGTGCAGAAATAAAGAAACACTAGAACCTTCTAATTTGTGAATGATCTAAATAGTTTTTTTTGGATTTGACATATTTTATTATTCCCTGAGGGGAAATTGTCTTTTCACATGACCTTTGGAGGTCAGAGTTCAGGGTCAGACATTGTACATTGTACCCAAGAGCAATTTTCAGGTTATAAATGAAATGTCAATTTGTTATTAATGGCCATCTGACTTTGTAACTCAAAAACACAAAGCTACTGCCAGGAATGATATACTACATAAACTAGATTATGAATAAATCTTAGCATTTACACCTGGCTTCACCTGCTGCTATTTAGTAGCCTGCAAATTGCGTAAATGATACCCTTAAGAACCAACTTGCCCTCAACCTCTGGTTTTCTTTACCTTATGAAAAATGCTTCTGTAGCACAGAGAAGTCCAACTCAAATGATGGAGGGTCACATTTGCCGCAGGTTTTAATTCCAGCCAATTTCTTAATTTGTGACCATTTGACTTGACTTCTTTTACCTTACAGATTTGCAATTCTTAATAGTTTATTTTTATTTTTTTATAAAAGCAGCTAAACAATAATAAAATTTAAAGTGACCCAACAGATGTCCAGTTAACTTGACAGCATTTGCACCTAATCATATCTGATCACTAAAATAATAAAAAGGGTCTGAGAAATATTCATCTGCTGTGGTCCATAAAACATTTTGATGTCTCCAAGAAAAACAAATAATTCTGACTAACAGAATGAGAGCACTTTAGCAAACCGCAGAATTCAAGAACATGTTTCGTTAACAATAAGAATTAGCTTCTAATTTAAAGGATAATTTTGGCATTTTTCAAATTGAAGTTATCGGCTCACAATCATGGTATCCATTAATTTGCCAATGGGAAACTGTAGTTTTGAGCAAAACATCTGCATTTAAATAAATTTAAAAAAATATCCAGTAGTCCCATTTAGTGTGTACTCTTTGTTGCTGCTTGAAGTGGGACTTTTTGCTCTAAGATCATCCAAGTTTGAACATTAGAACACTCTAGACGAGAACAGGCTATTCAGCCCAACAAAGCTTGCCAGTCCTATCCACTTATTTCTTCCAAAAAAACATCAAGTCGAGTTTTGAAAGTCCCTAACGTTTTACTGTCTACCACACTACTTGGTAGCTTGTTCCAAGTGTTCATCGTTCTTTGTGTAAAGAAAACTTCCTAATGTTTGTGCCAAATTTACCCTTAACAAGTTTCAACTGTGTCCACATGTTCTTGATGAACTCATTTTAAAGTAACACTCTCCATCCAATGTACTAATTTCCTTTATAATTTTAAACACTTCAATCATGTCTCCTCTGTATAGGCTCAGCTCTTTTAATCTTTCTTCAAAATTCAACCCCTGTAGCCCTGGAATCAGCCTAGTTGCTCTTCTCTGGACCCTTTCTAGTGCTGCTATGTCCTTATTGTAGCCTGGAGACCAAAACTACACACAGTACTCCAGATGAGGCCTCAGCAAGTGCGTTATAAATGTTGAACATTACCTCCTTGGACTTGTACTCCACACACCGTGCTGACACAGAACCGTTTTATGTAACTCCCACAATTTACAATGGTGCTCTACCATGCAATTTGGAATACATTTATATTATAATGAAATAAAGTTTTAACACCGTATGTTCTAAATCGATGAATAGTAACTTTCTCAAGCTACATAAAGAGAAAACTGAAATCTTAGTGATTGGCAATAACGGATACAATGAGGCTATTAGAAATAAACTGGATACATTAGAATTAGAAGTCAAGACAGAGGTAAAAAGCTTAAGGGTAACTGTTGACTGTGACCTGAATTTTAAATTGCATGTTAATCAGATCACTAGGACAGCATTTTTTCACTTAAGAAACACAGCAAAAGTTAGACCTCTTATATCATTGAAAGATCCTGAGAAATTAGTTCATGCGTTTGTTTTCAGTCGACTAGATTACTGTAACGCACTCCTCTCAGGACTACCAAAAAAAAACATAAATCGTTTGCAACGAGTGCAGAATGCAGCTGCTAGAATCCTAACTAGGAAAAGAAAATCCGAACACATTTCTCCAGTTTTGATGTCACTACACTGCTTACCTGTGTCATTCAGGATTGACTTTAAAATTCTGTTTATGGTTTATAAAGCCTTAAATAATCTCGCTCCATCTTATATATCGGAGTGTCTGACACCATATATTCCAAATCGTAACCTCAGATCCTCAAATGAGTGTCTCCTTAGAATTCCAAGAGCAAAACTTAAAAGAAGTGGTGAGGCGGCCTTCTGCTGTTATGCACCTAAAATCTGGAATAGCCTGCCAATAGGAATTCGCCAGGCTAATACAGTGGAGTGCTTCAAAAAAACTGCTGAAAACACATTATTTTAAAATGGCCTTCTCATAACTTCACTGTAATTTAATCCTGATATTCTGTATATCCAATTCATTATAATAACTATTCATGGTGGCTCTAAAATCTGTACTAACCCCTACTCTCTCTTCTGTTTCATTTTCCAGTGTCTTTTTGGTGGTGGCTACTCAAAGCACCGTGATGTTCCAACAGTGATGGATTAAAAGCCAGAAGTCTGCATGACCATCATCATCAAGTCTGTCTGTGAGAACCCTAAATACAAAGAGGACTATTTCATTTATGTTAGGTAGAATGCCCAGAGGGGACTGGGCGGTCTCGTGGCCTGGAACCCCTGCAGATTTTATTTTTTTCTCCAGCTGTCTGGAGTTTTTTTTTTTTTCTGTCCTCCCTGGCCATCGGACCTTACTCTTTTTCTATGTTAACTAATGTTGTCTTATTTTGTCTCTTATTTTTCTTCATTATGTAAAGCACTTTGAGCTACTTTTTTGTATGTAAATGTGCTATATAAATAAATGTTGTTGTTGTTGTTTTTGTCCTCAAAATGTTCTGTTTGTGTCAGGGTGACACGGACCTCCTTCTAACCTAAACATAGCAAAGTTCCTTATTCACTTTGCACATAAATCAAAAACCAAACATGAACTAATCCAGATTTGATCCTCTTTATTATATATTGCACATCAGCCCTTAATTTATTACTTATGCTATTTATTCATATTTGGGCTCTTAGACTGCTAATGTGTGAGCTGCCCTATCAGAAGCAGCAAGTGGCAAGTCTAGCAGTGCCACCTATTGTGAATTTCTCTAAAGGCCTTTTCACATTAGTTGACTTTTCAAGTGACGTTCATAACTTGCATAATCTTAGCAGGTCAGCGGCACACTCTCGTGAAGGGTAGCCAAGTAGTCTGACACACACAGTGATTCAATCCAAGTAGTCCGCGACTCAACTTGACGATTTGTCTTTAGTCGCAGGGACAGGACAGTGTGTGTGAAAGCTAACAACCAATGAGAACTCACTCGGAAGTAAAATGCATACAATGCAGTGACGAGAAATAAGGAACACTTGTTTGTTGGATCTCACAAACTTAAGAATGATTTGTCTGTCTGATATTTTGTGTTTAAAGTTTCTCGTCAAAATGGAAAAAAAAAAAAAAAAAAAAAGAAAAAAGGTGTGGCCAAGATAGTGGCTGAACTTGCCATACCTGTTAATCCTTTAAACAGTAAAGACTTTGTTGGGCGGCACACTATTGGCTGTCAGAAAAAGGGGCAAGCAAGACTATACTGGAAAGTCGTCATACGGTTGTTAAATTTGAAAGGTGATTTTTTTTTTTGCAGTTGTGTAAGTTGACACGGTCCAGCGACAAGTTCAGCACCTGCAATTGGCAAGTCTGCCATACCCCATGACTAGAAGTCACATAATGTGATGTCGGCTTAAGAGGAAGACCCAAACTGCAAAATCCTTCCCACTAATCACACAGCTATGAATATGAAATAAATTTTTAAAAATATTTAATAAACATCAAGAAACAAATTAATTAGTAATGGATTAACAATATGTACACAGCAAACAAGAAAATAAAACTAAATCTAAAAAAGGTAAAATTAGGAGAGTTATTATTATACCAAATTCAATAAGAAAGTTTATAAAATACAAATTACCTAGGAGGACTACGATAGTTTAGTGAGGAAAAATGCATAATGAAAATGACATAAATAATGATTCAAAAACATATCTCGACCACAGAGAGACTAAAATGAAATAATAGTAAACAGTACCTTAAAATAAAATAAAATAGAAGAGAAAAGGTCAATTAGGGATGACAGTCACTCTGAATATTTCAACTAGCTGAATTAAATGCAAATTCAGAAGCAACAAATTAGAAATACTGATTATGCAAATAATGCAGCTGTGAGGCTGGCTTTATTGTAACGTAAATGCTGAATTCCTTATTTGTTCACTTTATGCTGACAGAGCACCATTTACATAATTTCTTTTACTTTATTTCTTGTTAAATTACTTTTTATTTGTTTTTCCCTTAATTTTATGATGAATTAACCTGAAGCAGCAGAAGGAGCGAGCAGCTGTAGCACTGGTTTGCCAGCACACGCCTCTCCCAGTATTTGACTAACTTGTATTGGTTACGTTAGGCTGACTTTTAATATTCCAGAGAGAAATTTGTTTGCAGCAAAAAAATGCAAAATATAAGGTATCGTTACAAAGATACAAAAAAGCAAATTAAGACCCAACAACTAACAACCAGTGTTATCAAATGTACACACACTCAGGAGTAGTACAAAATAATAATTAGGGTGCAGCATCATCCCTACAAATTAGAGATGTGCTCTGGAAATAAGAGAGGTCTTGAATTTGCTGCTCTTTACACACAGGAACCTAAATCTGAAGCCCGACTGCAACAATTGAAATTTAGGCAAAAAAGAGGATGGATACTGTGTGACAAAACTGAGTTGGCCTTCTTTCTAATCTGTTTGTAATACAGCTCAGCGACAGAGATGTGCTACAAACCAATAATTTTACTGCTAATTTTTACAATGTTGTTAAGATGGTTTATATTCTCAATGCTGATGTTGCCAAAGCAACATATAAAAGGGAATGGAACAACAGATTCCATAAAAGACTTAAACAAAAGTGTCATTATGCTTTTGACTACTAGTTTTCTAAGAAAGAAAAGCCATGTCTGTCCTTCCTTACAAATTCATTCTGTGTTAAGACAAACGTTTAGCCTGTTATTAATGATTGTTCACAGATTTTTCTATTGCTCTACCATGTCCACTGTCTCCCTTTTAGTTCATGTTGAGATGGTCCCAAGAAGGGGAGCACTTAAGATCAACAGCCGTATGTCCTGACATTTGGTAGTTGTTTGGCCGTCAAAAGCAGCTATTGGATGAGTAAAACAGGAAAATATAACAAATATATTGTCATCTTTCAAATGAAAATTGGGTAACACTTTAAAAAAATGCTTCCATTACTCATTTATTACTGTGTAACAAGACCTTAACACACACTTCTTTGGGTCTTCATAACCCTTACAAAGCATCAGCAAAGTGTGGCCTACTAATAAAATGTCACTTTGGAGTGGTCTGAGGTGGCTTAACTGAGACACATTTCTCTTGATATTCCATATTTAGGATCATATTAACAAGTAATTCTACCATCATGCACAGAAATGAATAATTGATCTGCTGATATTATAAAGACCAAAAAGAAACCTTTGTTAAGGTCTTGTTACATAAGAGTAAATGAGTAATATATGCATTTTTTCAGTAGCTAAAATGTTACTGAAATTTAAATCACTAAACTAATCTGTAATTGAAGTTGCTTAAAGAGTTTCCCAGTTTTGCTAATTAGCCAATTCTTTTTGAAAGGGAGACTTTTTCTCAAAACTTTGTACAGTATTCTCTACTGGAGATACCTCAGTGAAAACTGAACTGTCCTGGCAAATTTCCTTTGAAAACAGGGGTGCCAAATTTCAACAAAACCAGTCCACCAAGGGCCGAGTCGTTTTATGCAGACAGACAAATATGGCAACTGCAATTGGTGCTATTTGCACCTAAAAACCAATAAGCAAATAAGGTAAGGTATAGAATTACTACATTCCTGCACCTGAAAGGACAGACGGCCCAAACAAGGCTGAATTTCTGGCACAAGATCAGTGGAGCAACAAAAATTAAAACACAAAAACAAACAAATGATAAAATCTTGAAAACCAGACAAAACAATGGCATTAATTTTAGCACTAAGAACCTATCCAGGAGAAGAGGCAACATGGTGAAATGACACAGCAAGGAGCTAAGGCACACAGGGTGTGTCTGTGATATTCTTCTCCGGTGGCTGTAGCCTTAATGGCAAACAAAATTTCCACCCTGAAGTAAACCAAAAGTACTTAACACAGAAAATGAAAATGGATGGGAAGGAAGATGAACAACCAAAAAGGTGGACCCCATTGATGAAACAAAAACACAATCCTAATATGATCGATACAAACCTTCAGCCACTAAGCCTTACTCAGTTGTCCTTCAGTTTATAGGAGTTATCCCACGTACTAAAGACAAAGCTAACCATGGTGGACAACAGTTAAAAGATGACAGAGTATCCTGTGTCCCTCACTTACCTTTGGTTTGGCCCGAGGTTTCAGCTGTTCTAACTTCTTGGCAGCAGCTTCAATGGATGCTGCTGCCCCCAAAAGCTCAGTTTCTGCAATGACTGTTGGATCCTCAGGATCAACCCACTCGTTACCTAAATGGACATTAAGAAATACAGTACAACAGAAGGTTTAGCATTAGACATTCAAGACTTTGTGTTAACATTTCAAAGGAAGAAGAAACAGACTATGTATTTAATACTTACTTTCTCTGGTACTGAAAGCCTCTGTATTCGTGTTTATGTTTCATGCAGTTATAATTGTCAAGAGCAAGCAATAAGACAAGCTCACTAGGACATTTTGCAAACACAGGAACAAAACAGGCATTCTTCAGATTTCTTTTCATGACCAACAGCAGTCTTACAGACAGCACTTTCTGTTAGAGTGGCATGCTGTGCTAATGCTTAATTCTTAAAGAAGGAAGGCTTAATGCCAATTTTTAAAACGTATTCTTGTGCAAGACCTACAAATATATATAGCCTAGCATAGCATAATATGAAACTTTAAAAAAGTTTAATGTCACAGAGGGATCCCAATCCATCTTAAAATAATTGACAACATCTTTAAATGGGATGTCAGCAAGCCCAGGATATCAGCCAAACACTTTCACTGCACACACCACAGACCATGCTGCGTTTTACAAGTTAGTACTCAGTGCTATTACCATATGATTTTTCTTTGTAGACGAAAATGAGAAAATAAAAAATTGTTCTCATATACAAATTGTATGGCGCTGCACCAAGCAAATAATGCATCCATTATGCAAAAATAAAATCTGCTACTTTCCACGACTGATTTTCAAACCGCAAAAGAACATGCCAGAAAGAGAGAGAGAGAGAAAGAAAAAGAACAGAGATACATGGGCTGGAGACAGGAGAAGAAACCAAAGTGGAGGCAGCCGAGGGCACTGGTACGGATTGACCAGCTAAGTAAAGGACAGAAGTGGGACTACCATGGTGCCTCCTGCTTCCTTCTATCCTCCTGACGGCAGCAAAGCATCCTGGGGTGCAACACTAAAAATAAGTAGTATCAAGCACAGAAAAGTTAAAGGCATTGTTTTTTTTTTTAAAAAAGTAGGCAGAATTCAGAGGTGCTATGGAACTAGTGGTCAGGAAAGTGCCCTGCAGGATAATGGACTTGTGCTTTATAAGTCATCCCCTGAAAGAGAAGTACATTCTACTCTACCATTAAACAGGATAAGTAGCCATCTTCACCATAGAGTTACCAGCCTCTTTCACACATGTAGGCTACATCAGGAGTTAATTGGCAAGTCAAGGGTGCAAGTGAACAAACCTGAGGTCAAATGTGAACCTTGTAGCTACTACATTATACTTCCTGCCTTAAATAATAATTTGGGGTACTTAATGACATCTAACATATCTATTATACTTCAATTGTTCTAGTGCTGTTCGCATCTATGGGTGTGGCTTCCAGAGGACCCTCTACAATAGCAGTAGCAATTAATGTCACAGTGCTCACCACTAGACCACTATAGGCAATGCATGGAAACAGACCTCTCTATCAATATTTCAACTAGAATTCGGTAATTCAAAATATTCATTCTTCATCAATTTGTGCATCTAAAAATTGTACGCTAGAAAAACCTTTTCATATTCACTTCATCTTAACTATATCAGGGACTGAACTGAATTGTGAATGATGTCAGGTAGTAGTGGTGTCGTTAGCAGAGGGTGAGCCCCTGATCTTTAAGCGAACCCCAATCCAATCTCGCTCTTCAAATTTACATTCATGAACGACTATTGTGAAAACCCAGAGAGAACCAAAGCCAGCTCTTCAATATGCTATATGACTTGTTTGACCATCATTAAGGGGGGGGGGGTTAAGCCCATTATATCTGCTAAAGCTTAAGATAAACCTGTCAGGTAGTTTCTAGTAGCTGCACTAGGGTATATGTTTTGGGACTGTACAAAATTTAAATTCTTTTTGCCAAAGATATTTTCTTATTCATCAGATGATTTTCGCAAATCCTCTTATAGATGTGTCTGTAGGTGCTTTAGACAGAATTAAGATGTCTAGTAATTTTCCTACGCTAAATTATTAGCATGCTGAGTAACTTGCCTCAACTGGAAGAATGCTAATGTGCCCTACATAATTCAATGGCAAAATGATATCTTATGGTACATTATACCTAAATGATACGCAAAACTAGGAAAGCAAATCAGATTTTCTTTGCATGGAAATGGGCAGAGCTCCTTTATAAGCTTAATTTACCAAGAATTCATTAATGCTATTGTAAAAAATGTCTTCTGGGATACAAAGTCTCTTGTAAATTTCAATTATTTTAATTCATATGAGGATGTATAACACAATTGGCCGATTTTTATTACTAATTGGCTCTCTGCTATAGGTAAGGGTGGGTTTGTTGTGTGGTTTAAGATAACAAATCTTAACTCTTTCTGGAACATAAGGGATTGACTGTATTTTATAAATGTACAAAAAAAAACAAAAAAAACAAGGAGGACATGCCAATTCTCTTCTGGTTAGTGCTTTCTACTATATCACCCGAGTACCAGCCGACTATTGTACCCAAACTGTTAAGTGCTGTTACGGCCTACTAAGACTCTACTGCTTTGTAAACCAAGGCCTTTTTTATTTTGGAGCAGACGACTTAATTGAGTCCTGCCCTATTTACCCACCTATTGAGTTGCCCACTGTGGTTAATTTACCTGGGTTTGTGGGTGGCATGCATGTTATAAAAAGAAGCTTGTTTGGGTTTTAGGGCAGAGAGTGAAAGGAGCAGGATTTGTGTTTAACAGAGCATGTTATGGAGAGTTAGGGTTGGATGGTCTGGCTTTGGGCTTTTTTCTTTGCTTGTTAAAAGAAATGTAATTGTTTTAAGCTAGTCATCTGAGTGGTAATTGTGGAGGGTATTTAGCTGTGTAAATTCTGATTAGCTAGACAGCTAAGTTAGTGTTATCCTTCTACCTTGCTTCGGTTTTTTGTGTGTCTTCATATTTTGTAAGTTTTTTTTGATAATAAATGGAGTCTACTTTTTAGATGGTTTAGTTTTTTGTTTCCCTGTCTCTTTTATCTGTGTGTGGCCTACTTATGTATCCCTGTGCCTTTAGTAGGCCATAACAGTCCCCTGCACCAAATCTGTGAAGCACGTGAAGTTAAAGAAATGCAAATGTCTATTTTGCAGAAAACTATTTGGCTACAGTTGATATCCATTAGATAAACTGACTACTAATCTGAACTTGATAAATATACTATATAAGAGGGACTATAATTTAATTATTACTTGAACTTATTGGTAAATATAAGTGCATGGTTCTTAGCCGATTCAAAATTACTAAAGAAACTCTCCATTAATTTTTTTTGGACATTAAATGATGGTAAAAGTCTGGCTGTGAAAGAATCAAATGATGAATCAGAGATTAGAAATATAAGGGGTTAACTGTCTGCATAAGGAGTATATTCTATAAATTGTTGGTAACTATTGTAGAAAATGTCAGCTCAAAAAGAACTATGCTATTGCTAGGATTAGGTCTATTTGTGTTCTTCTGCTTAATCCAATTAAGGTCTGGGCGGCTCAGAGCTTCTCTCTGCAGCATTGGTCAGAAGTCATTAAACAGCTTTGCACGGGGTCCACTGCATAGCCAGTTCCTGCACAAACACACACTCCATCTACTTGAAAGCACAGATTAACCTAACACGTAGATATCTGGGGCTGTGAGAGGAAAGCCATGCTGGATCTGTGAGGAAGCAGCTCTAACCATGGTGCCACTGTCAATTAAATAAAAAATAAATATGCATACAAAGCACAAAAACATGCTATGCAAACTTCTTTACTCATTCATCTGGTGATAATACAGCAAATAACATTGTTTATCTCAACACCACACTTTAGATCGGTGATTCCCAACGTGGGGCACACACCCCACTGGGGGCAATTTGATTTTTCAGGAGGACAATTTGAGAATTTAGGCACGTTAAACAAGTTATAAAGTGAAAAAACAAATTCACTGTTAAAAAATGATAGAAAAAAAATAAACAAATAATTTTTACTTTTTACAGAGACATTTATATAAACATAGAAGGGATGGTGAGGAACCCTTAAATTTATGATTTTACAACCGGCTTGGGTTTTTCTACTTAGAAATCGTTTTAACCATTAAAATAATATGAATCGTAACAATGATTATAAAATTTTGCAATATAACAAAAACATAAAATGATCAAAATATTACAGAAAAAGCTGTCATTAAAGTTATTTTATATTTATGAATATCACGTCTCTTATTATATGTTTTCAAAACTGTACTTGCTGTATTTTCATATTACTTCATATTATATATATATATATATATA
>JANRMT010062828.1:5865394-5880590 GCA_026402145.1 Polypterus bichir lapradei | reverse complement strand
ATATGTTTTCAAAACTGTATTTACTGTATTTTCATATTACTTCATATCATATATTTTTTTTAACAATTTCTTAGTGATTTCTTTGTCAGAACTTCAACTATCCTTTCCCTCTTTTGTTTCCACGTTCTTTGGAGGCTTGTTTAGACCAAATTAATGACATTATGGGCTTCCTCCACAGGAGTAGGAGTTCACTTTTTGAATAGGTAATAATAAGAATAAGGTATATGTTACAGTGGGGGACATCATGATTTTAGAGCGGCCTAGGTGGGGCATGGCCAAAAAAAAGGGTTGGGAACCACTGCTTTAGATAATACAAGTTCTTTTTTTAACTGTTTTCTTGATGATGGTGATGAGACCTATCAGGCCAGCAGATTCACACTCATGGAAATGTCCCTAAAGAGATCTTCTTATCCCATTTGAGAATCTAATGTTTAAACTCTGAAACACAATTTCCACTGGATGTCTATTAAAACAGGATGAGCAGATGGCTTAAACACAGAATAGGGCACTTAACAAAATTACTAATACGGCATATTCAATCAAGAGAAGAGCTTCTGGTGTGCTTTTGCATTTATTACAATACTAGACATCATCTGCTGATATTAAGCCCAGGGACATTTTACTAAAGCATCTATAATGACTTTTTACTTCCAGGCAAATGATATGAAATCTTCTGTGGAAATGTCAGGTGTACACAAAACAGAATGAACATGGGAGGGTCAGCACACCTTTAATGACCAAGAAATCTTACCAGGGGCTGTTTTTTCAGAGGCAATTAAGTAAGTCTGGAGTGTCACAGGCCACAATAACCATTTTCTGCAGGTCTGTTATTTAAAGTGGTTTGACCTTCTCCATCACAGTTTGGTGATGCACATTGGTGTGCACTATTTCTAATATCCTTGGTCGCCAACTCACCTTTCTAGATTTAATCTACTTATCCAAATTCAAACAGAAAACTGTACTTCTAACACTCCCCTTTAATCTAGTAAATGGCTGTGGTCATTCAATGTCAGGACTGAAGATTTCATAATGTCAACTGTATAACCTTAAATATGACCTTAAGAGCCAGCAAAAATCATTTGTTTGATATATCTAATTGTGTTTGTTTGGGAGCTCTTGGGAATTATGATGACTTGATGGAAGGACAAAGCCTCATGAAACTTTTAAAGCTTCTTCTTGATTGTGCTGGAAAATGATCTGAAGCTTTGTCTAATAGTGACATCTGGTGAGTTACAGAAATCTTAGCAGCCATGAGCATGACACAGTCCAAGTACCCCTCACCCTCGTTGATCGCATAATTACAATCGGACATTAAAGCACTAAAAACCAAAGAACACTCAGTGTGTTCATTTTGATCTTATGATAATATATATATCACATTAGTGTTAATGATTTAATTTGTTAACATTATGAATATTGTAGCACCACACCAATGCTCACCTACAGTGAGTGCCAATGGACTCTCACTCTTTACATTGCTCTTTTGGCAGCTCACTATCATTAGAAGGCCTGCTTACTGCTGTAACAAGACTGTGGCAGACCTGCATTTTTTCTAGACTCCCCTAAAAATGGCACTAAAACTTCTCATTTATATGACGGAATGGCAAATAGTAGTGTTAGCTACTCATGCCCAGGCGGCCGTAACTTGTCAGCACCATTAGAATAGTGAAATCCACAATCCACAACAACAAAAATCCATCAGTGCTCTGGGCTGGTGAGCAATAGCAAAAGACAATATATTATAAGCCACCACTGATTCATAATTATGTGACAACTTCATCATGTCAGGGGGCTTTTTGCTATGAGGCAATGTGAAAGATTAATATTTTTCCATCAGTACTTGAGGAATATTTGCCCTAAGGGGGCAAAGAGAATCCTAACAGGGTTTAGGATATTTAAATCACATATTAATCAGATTACTAGGACAGGATTTTTTCACTTAAGAAATATAGCAAAAGTTAGACCTCTTATAACATTGCAAGATGCTGAGAAATTAGTTCACGCTTTTGTTTTCAGTCGGCTAGATTACTGTGATGCACTCCTCTACTCAAAAAAGACATCAATCGATTGCAACTAGTGCAGAATTCAGCTGCTAGAATCTTAACTCAGAAACGAAAATCAAAACACATCTCTCCAGTTTTGATGTCACTACATTGGTTACCTCTGACATTTAGAATTGACTTTAAAATACTGCTTATGGCTTACAAAGCCTTAAATAATCTTGCTCCATCCTATATTTCATTATGTCTTTCACCTTACACCCCAAATCGTAACCTTAGATCTTCAAAAGAGTGTCTGCTTATTTTTCTGAGAGTGAAACTTAAAAGAAGTGGTGAGGCAGACTTCTGCTGTTATGCACCTAAAATCTGGAATAGTGTAGCGATACAAATTTGCCAGGCCAATACAGTGGAGCACTTTAAAAAAACTGCTAAAAACTCATTTTAACATGGCATTCTCACAGCTTCATTTTAGTTTAATCCTGATACTCTGAACATTTAATTAATTATCAATATCATTCATAGTGGTTCCGAAATCTATACTAACCCCTACTTTCTCTTCTGTTCTTTTTCTAGTTTTCTGTGGTGGCGATCTGTACCATCACCACCTGATCAAAGCACCATGCTGTCCCTACATTGATGGATTGAAGGCTAGAAGTCCACATGACCGTCATCATCAAGTTCTTCCATGTAAACCCTGAATACAATGAGGACTGATTGAGGTCATTTATGTTAGGTTGAATTCCTAGAGAGGTTTGGGTGGTCTTGTGGCCTGGAACCCCTGCAGATTTTATTTTTTTTCTCCAGCTGTCTGGAGTTTTTTTTTGTTTTTTTCTGTCCTCCCTGACCATTGGACCTTACTTTTATTCATTGTTAATTAGTATTGCATAATTTTATTTCTAATATATTTTGTCTTTTTGTTCTCTTTCTTTATCCTCTAAAGTACTTTGAGCTACATCATTTGTATGAAAATGTGCTATATAAATAAATGTTGTTGTTGTATGGAATGTGCTTGTGCAACTGGGTGCTGATAAGTTTAGAGAATGTGCCTGCAGTAGGCTACAATATTAATGACATGTTGGAAGTTCCAGTGCAGTAGTATAGCACACCATTAACTTCATTTGAGGACACCAGATTCCACAATTCTGGATGCAAAATTTAATTCAATATTTTTTCGGTACAAGATATGAGTAGCAGTTTCACATCGCTTTTCATTGCATGTGGGGCCGCGCAAAGCTTTGAAACAGCCAGACCACACCTGGTGCTTCAGTGATATAGGATGCTTTGGACATCACCGGTCATGTAGTTGTAAAGCTGATACAAGCTTCAAAGCCTGGGTTTTAAACGTCCCATCCCTATCTTATGGTATGTTTGTATTAATGTTTTATTGCATGAAATGCACCAAATCAAATTACATGCAACTGATGTTGTTAAGATGATAAGGTTAAAAAAAACACACACACACACACAAAAGAAAGGGAAAAAGGCGTTAGTTAACGTGTACAAAGCACAAGAAAAGTAGATGAACACCCCTTACTGCTCACTTTTTCAGCTGACGCAGTCTCTATGCCTAACCATATACCATATATCTGAGCAGGCAGCTAAAGCCTCCAGCCATACGGCACTGCTAAAAGAATATTATAAAATGAGAAATGACTTTGTACAGAATATACACACTAAAGTGTATCTTTGTTAACCTTTTTTGCACAGAATCATTTCACCTGGAGCCATAATACCAGGAAAATTTAGCCAAAGGATTATTCACAGTAGATTGGCTGCGTTTGTATTCACCCTTGCTTGTCGAATTATTTACTGATAATCTGGCCAGTTTAGGAGAATTTTTTTCCCCAAGTGCCCCATAATGCTTTGCGATGCCAGCATGACATCCACCAGAGCTGTAACAGCTAACACTGGATGGCACCAGCCAGGGGGTATATAATGCTGATATTTGGCAATATAGACTCTGTGGGACTTAAGTTAATGGTAGAACAGATAAGTAAATAATGCAGGTTTCAAAATTTTATTTTTATGAAACATATACAGCATAAATAAAGAGGTATCTCTGCTTGTCGCCAAATGTGCAGGTTGATCTTTGAGTTCTACATCAGCATAAGAGAAGGAGGTGCGTACTCTATGCATGCATAATTAGCCACGTGCAGATAAAAAACAAACCTTGAAGGAGCCCGACACCCAACCTCCCAAACACTATGAAGTAATAACAATAATGAAAGATTTATTACTATTTACAAGATGCAAAGCATCAGCACAGACAGTTTGTAGAGCCTTCAGCGCGACTTCAAAAAAATAGAACAACCCAGCGGTTTGAATTATGACATGCCACTTGGAATTTTCTGCCTTTAAAAGGTATATGTATTTTTTCTGACTTTTGAGTATGATTTCGGCATTCACACTTTGCGTGTCTCCGACTGTGTTCTTTCTTCTTTGATCTCACGGTAGCATGGTGGTGCCGCACACAGCTCAGGTCACCTTTTGGTCACAATAATTGGTCCAGTGTGCATGGTCTCTTAACAGTTTGGTTGACTTCCTCACCAGATTCTAGATTCCTTCAATGGGTCCAAAAACATTTAGTTTGTTGCAATGCCGACTTTAAATTGGTCCAGAATGAGTAAAGTGTGAGTTTGTCTTTTGGCATAGACTGGTGTTTAAGTAGACAGGTCCTATGATAGACTGGAAGGTTAACTTAAGTTTATTGTCTTGTCTGCATAGAACAATGAAACTCTGACTTGCATGTTATTATTTGTTAGATCAATTTTTTCAAAAGCCAATACATTTTTCTTAAGCTCCTGGTCATTTTTATGGAGGTTTTGAATATTGAAGATTCCAATTATGTGTGTTTCCCTTGAATCTTTTGATAAAGACTTCATTAATTTATCATTATGTTTTGTTGGTTCGACAACAGGCTGCTAACGGGTATGTCACGGAGTGTGGTTGTGTGATGTCATCAGTATGACGATTTATAAGCCGATGCAACATGCTTTTTGTTATCCTAAGTAGTAAATATTGAAAGAAAACTAAGCGTGTGTTCTTGTGTTTAGTTTTTGATTCTTCACCTTTTGTTCTGAACTTCCTGGCTACCGTTCTTGCCTGGGTTTTTGGTTTTGATAGCTCATTTGAGCGATCTTCTGATCTTGAGTTTGTACTGTTCTTTGTTTCTGTTTTCTTGGTCCACTAACCCTGCAATGACCTGGAGCCTTGTCCAAGGATTCTTTCTACCTTGTACACAATGCTTGCTGGGACAGGCTCCGGTCTTCCTGCAATCTTGTTCTGGATATGTCGGTTTAGGTAATGGTTGGATGAATGGCTCCTTGTTCGTTCGGTTTGTAGCCTGCTGTTTTAACTGCTCTAGCAGTACAAGTGACACTAATATGATACCAACACAGACACACACACACACATACATAAGTATACATAGCATGCAGCATAGAGAGAGATACGCTGTTTTTACATATTTTACACAATTAACGTCTCAAGCCTTCACACAAAATTCAATATTAGATAAAGGAAACCTAAATAAACACACAATATACTTTTTAAATCATTACCTTTTTATTTAAGGAACAACATTATCCAGCATCCTTATCACCCATGTGAAAAAGAAACTGCATTTATACTGTCTATACTCAGTTGAAGAACCTTTAACAACATTAATTGTAACTAAACAAGTACTATAATTTTATTCCACTCTTTCACATCGCTGTCGAGGAAATTTTTAATCGACTCTTCTTTACAGAGCTGCTTTAATTTAGGCACGTGTGTAGGTTTGAGAGTGGGAACTACTTATTTCAGGTGCCACACCACAGCGTATCTTCAGGGTTTGTCAAAACGTGTTTCTTCTGAAGAAGTCAGCTGTACGCTTGTTTTTGTGATTTTGGTCAGAGTCTTACTACATACCCCAATTATGTTTCAGGTTACATGGAGAAAACCAGACATTCTCCTTGAGAATATTCTGATAAATTGCAAAAGTCATGGTTCTTTCAATAATGGCAAGTCTTTCAGGTCCTGAGGTAGCAAAGCAAACCCACACAATCACATTTACACCCCCATATTTTATTGAAGGCATGTTGTTCTTACTGCCAAACTCTGTGTTAGCTTTACATCACACATACAGGGACCGGTGTCATCCATGAATCCCATTTTTAACATTTTTATTCTAAAGTCAAGAACACGGACTTTGGCTAAGTTTAGACAGACCTGTAGTTCTTTGCATATTCTTCTGGGATCCTTTGTGACTTTTTAAATTAGTCATCACTGTGGTCTTGGGATAATTCTGGCAGGCAAATCTTTCCTGGGAAGATTCACCAGTGTTCCAAATGCTTTCTATTTGGGGATAATGGCCCTCAATATACAGTAGTGCAGTGACATTCCAGAGGCTTAGAGCCCACAGTAACAGGTAAGCTTTTTTTTTCCGGTCTCTTCTGGAATTTGCTTTATTAGAGACACAGTGTTCTTCTAGAAGCATTTGTGGTGACCACTTCACTCACAGAGTAAGGGTAACTATGGGATGAGAGGTCAGCTGTTTGAATGAGTAACTAAGTTGACAATTACCTTTTCACAAGGGCAATAAAGGTGTTGGAAAACTTAATTTTAATTATGTTAAGTAGCAATTTAGAAAAGGTGTTGTTATATTGTACATTTACTCTGCTTCCCTTCATCTAATATTATAGCTTGTCTAAACATCTGATGTCATAATTTGTGAAAAATACAGGGGATGTTAGAAAGGGGACAAATACTTTTTTACAACACAGTATATATACAAAATACAGTACATATTGCTAGTATTTGTTTATATAAAGATATACGCACACAAACGTTTATTTTACATTATAATATTTGTTATTTTGATTGACTGTTCAGTAACCTAGAATGTGCAGGACAGCCGAGGTCTTAATTATGCTTTTTGTCTTTCTAGGGCACTGAGAGTTACCTATTTTCTAAACAGTGGGCAACTGAGTGCCAATAATACTCGGTGGCACCCTCTTCAGTGCTTTATGATGCTGAACCTAGCAGGTGCCGTGCCAGGATTTTATACATCCGCTCTGAATGGACTCTACAATGCACCTGTAAATGTTAATAAGAGTGGATGAAGAAATGCGGATTTTCCTATGATGTCTGAGGAAGTGTAGATGTTAGTGAGCCTTGTGCACTCTGGGACCAGGATCAGCAACCCAGCATAGAAAATGAATGGATGGATGAATCCAGTAAGCAGACTGATAAAATTCCAGATGCTTACTGATACTGTTTGCAAAGTTGTAGTGCCAATAAAAGAAGACGAGTAGTCTAACACTAAACTAAGCACCAACACCTCTGCAGCATGAAGTAATGGGAAGCTCCACAGTGACATGAAATATCAGCGTCTTGACATCTGTAACTTTATCATTATTGTCAATGTGATTTTTGTCTTAATGAGCTGCTACTCTCTTTACTGTTTTTTATGCAGTAGCAATATACCTGTGTACATCATTACAATGTTGGTGAAGTACAGTCCTCAGACAAAGAATAATTTATGAACTTTAAAGATATTCTTTGTATCATATGCATCCAAAATTCAATTGCATGCTGCCAAAACAATGAATCAAGCGAATAAAGAGCATAGGAGTGAAACTTACCTCCATCTGAAAGCAGAAACACAAAAATAACTGGCATTAATTTGCACAATAATAATAGTATGATATAATGCTACATACATCTGTTTTCATTTAATGCCCAAGTACAGTATCATAAAGAAAAAAAACAAAACTTTGTAACGCTGCCACAATTGTAAAATATTGTAATTCAAAACCTTCAGTGCTCACAGGTAACCATACTCATGACTTAAAGTAGAAAACTGCCAACAGAGTCAAGTGCCAAGATTCACAAATGAAAGCTTTCACCTTCCATATTTATAATCCAACATCTGGGCAACAAGCTGAAAATTAAAACCATTCTGCTTACCTTTCATGGCTTCAGCACATTGGATTAGTTCAGTCACGGCCCCTGCTACTCGCTTAGAGAATCCGGCAAGCTGCTGTTTCAATTCTGGGGTTGGTTTTTGAAGAACCTATTCCAAAAGCATTCAACACAGAATGTTTGATAATTATGGAAGTGAAAACCAACTGCTGTTTAATTCTATTGTTATATATGATTAATTTCACAATCCATGAGGAAGAAAACATAATCTGTTAAGTGTATTACAATACAAATGAGGCAATGGAGATCCTCCTAGTCAAATCTCTTCTGTATTTCACAGATTTGCTGCATGATTGTAGGAAAATGCTGGTTCAGCTTTCTTGTGCCCACTCTTTGGCATCCATCCCTGGTATCTACATGTAGGTTCTCTTGAAACTGAAGATCCTGCCTATGTTTATAAATTCTAAAATAGATGATCTGATTATTTGTGACACTTCATTTACTCATCTTTGTTAAATAACTGCTAGTACTGTTTGCTACTAGTAAGACTAACCTGCACAAAACAGGAGACCACAAGTGTAGGAATCAAACGCAGAATTTAAAACATATTAGCACACTATAATAGATTATTTCATAAGAAATATATAATTTAATAATTCCTACTGTTACACATGTGCATCGTAGATGACCCTCTGGGCTCATCTGAAGCAAATACTACCACCCTGGGTTGAGAGGGGGCTCTTACGCTAAACTTCTCCCTTTTTCTACCCTCTACAGCAGCAAGAAGGTGCTCAGTGAGGGCAATTGACTCTGCTCCTTCTGGCCTTCCACCTTTAAAGACTACCACTGCCGGAAGAAGGTGTCACAGCCACAAGGCTTTCTTTACCTCAGTTCTTAAACCAGGCTAAACAGGACCACCAGATTGGTGTTCCAACATTTTCCTGTGGGAACCTGCAGTGCCTTACTTGATCACAATACATTTTTTTTGTGAATATACATATATACACGTATGTAGGTATAATTAATTATATATTTAGCACGTTGATAATTTATAAGAAATTGCCCTGCTTCAGGTCACAAAGCATGACAATACACTTAAGATGTATGCAAAAGTAAAGTTAAAAGCAAATAATTGTTAGAAATCAGAAGGTTCACTTTTGTGCGACTAATTTTTTGAATATACAAAGGGACACAAACATTAGTTTTAATACTGTATATACATTTAGTATAAAAACAATTTCAATAGTGAATTGTGCAAAACAAAACAATACATTCTAATATTAATTTGTGTTGTTACAATAAAGTACTTATGTGATGAATGAGAGAATTATCAGCGACAGTTTTCGTTTGTTGATATTGATTTAGTCTGAACTCAAAAGGTTCATAAGTAAAGCAAATGGAGACTCATCATTCAGGCGGTTCTTGCACATGTGCTTTAAACATCTATCAGCACCTACAAAATGAAAGACTATGGCCACGCATGTGCTTTAGCACTCCCATTGAGGTCTACTGAAATTGATTAGTTTGTGCTCACAAATCGATTTGTAGGATTCACTGAAAAGAGTCGCTCAAAAAGAACAAATTTTTTGTGAGTCACCCGTCACTACACCAAACCACTCACCCCCAGTTCTGAGGCTAATCATAGGTCAGTCTTTTGGTAATTTTTTTCTTTTGGTAATTTTTTGTAGGCACCTCTAACAACCAGGAAGATCGAGAAGACTAATTCAGTCTTAAAACAATAAAGAGTTTAATCCACCGGTCCCTGACAGCTTCTTGCACAGGTCAGCCATACTACATATAGTATAATTTGACTGCTTTGGCTCTGTTATCTGATGTATGTCTACTTATTATTATTTTGTAAACATTTAATGAGCTGTACATTAGAATTTGCAACATCTGAAAACTACTAGAGTATCATGATAATCCAAAAGCTGTACTTTATTATGAACATTGGGCTTAGTTTTCCACCACGGCCAACATGAAGTGAACTCTTTACCCATGGCTGTTGAACAGTTTATCCAAATAGTCTAATTAATAATCAGCAGATATTAATTTCTGCAGTCTTAAGTCATATAAAACATATCATTGCTCACCAATAGAACGTGCTCCAACAGGTCAATATAGCACATGGTGCATTCAGCACCAAAACGCAGGGCCCGTGTTCTCACATCTTCACTCACCTCCTGGTGGTAAGCTGCTTGCTAAAAGTTTAGAGAAAAAGAAACATCTGTCAACTGCTCCACTATGCAGCCATAAGGCCTATCATGTACTTTGGAGTCAAAAAAATGAACTCTCTTTCAATAAAAACAGACAATAAAACATAGCATATAAAATCTTCCTTCAACTAAGTGCACGGTGTTGGTAAATTTTTATACACACGTATTAGTATTGCTTTTTATCTCCTTTTGTGTTTGGAATCCTTCACTGGGTGACATAACAACAGAAAAGAAAATCAAAGACAACAAAGAGAAGTGACTGGCAGAACAGTTCATCATAATAAGTGCATTCCATTCAAGTTTCGTTTTTAGGTTTTAGATTTCTTCATTGACTTTAGGCAGCTTCAGGCCACTCAACACCTTCTATGAAGAGTAAAGACTACAACAGAAAAATATGGAGGAGGAGTGAAAGACCAGGGCTTCAGTTAAGGGATATGAGTGTTAATTTTCATATCAAAGTTACTAAGATTACACTGCTAATGAATTCTCTCTCAGCATTGCACACTTTATCTGGACTGCTGTGCATTTTATTATTTTTATATATATTTATATATTTATATATATTTTAATATATTTATATATTATTTTAATATTATTATATGTACAATAAAAAAAAGTTACTTTTGCTGAGGATATGTTAATAAAAGCACTGATGACATTTTTGAGTGACTAAATGTAATTAGCAAGTTTCACTTTTTCTTCCTAGAAGGCTGGTACTCAAAATATAATATAACAAGTCAGTTCTGAGTTGTGATTCACAGCAATTTCAAATGAACCTTTAATCATTTTTATCAGACACAGTGAAAGACTGTGAGTGATCATAAATGTGAAATGTTTTCAGTGATTCTTGCCTAGTTGTCCACAGAGCAGAGGCAGCAGTCCACATCTGGGCGTCAACATTTAATAATGTCAGTAACAGTGAATGGAGAACACTTTCCAAGGTGAATCCACACCAACGGCTCCGAAAGGTTACTTTGGAGGTAGATGATCAGTGAAGCAAAGCACATAGCTGATCTCCTTTTAAAATAGATGAATCTCACAAAAAAAGTTTTGCTTTTTCCTTTCTAGCATGAAATACAAATGCTGTTTTGCAATATGTGCACAATCTACAGACATGCATCAATGATGACACTGTTGCCTTGAAAAATGGATGTAGTCAGTACGTTTTATGGCTTTTGTTTTCACATTAGGTGTCTAGCCTTATTTTAAAATACAAACCCGTTTCCAACAAAGCACTAATGTGCGCCGATAACAAGCTGGATGGTCCCTCTCTCCTTTAGCCCAGAGAACTCAGCGTCCATGAAAAATTTTATTTGTTAGACCACAGGTGAGTTTTCTACTTTGCCTCAAAGAAAGTGGAGATGTTTCTGGATCATATTTATATATGTATTCTTCTTTGGATGGTAGAGTTTTAAGTTGTATTTGTTCACAGAACGTGGCATTCAGAAGAAGTGTTTTTGAGACCATGCCGAGATTTGCACCAACAGAATTGTGTCTGTTTTTAATGCAGTGCTGACTGAGGGCCCGAAGATAATGGCCATCCAATTTTGGTTTTCGGCCTTGTCCCGTTTAGTGAGATTTCTTCGGATTCTCTAAATCTCTGAATATTATGGACCATAAATGATGAAATCGGTAAATTCTTTGCACTTTTATGTTGAAGAATGTTATTCTTACATTGCTGCACTACTTGCACTCATAGTCTTTCACAGAGTGTTGAACTCCACGCCTTCTTTACTGCTGAGAGACTCTGCCTACCCGCGATGCTCTTTTTATAACCTTTTCCAACAAATGTTGCCAATTAACCTAAATAGTTGTAAGATATTTCACCAGGTGTTTTGTTTTTGTTTTTAGCATTACATAACTTTTTCACTCTTTTGTTGCCCTGTCCTGACTTTTCAGAAATGCGTTGTTGGTATGAAATTCAAAATAAGCATATATTTTTCATAAACAATAAAATGTCTCAGTTTTAACATCTGATATGCTGTCTTTGCTCTATTTTCAATTAAATATGGGTTTAAATGATTTGGAAATCATTGCATTTTGTTTTTGTTTACATTGTTCACAGTGTCCCAACTTTTGTTTGGAAATGGGGTTGTCTAGGTATCTTTAAACATTTTTATTAGTAAAAATGCTTCAGTTTAGAACCCAATTTCATAAGGAAAATTAATGCATACATTGATTGTGAAGAATTAACTTCAACATGAAAAATACCAAACATATCATTTAACAACTTTGTGAAGGCACAACCTGAGAAATAATATAAGTGTGGACAATGAAAAAAAAGTAAGAATGACCAAATTCAAACTTTATCAAGTTGGGTTCTGGTAAAATAACGAGAATAGCTTGTAAGAATTTGGGTCAATTTTGTTTAAAAGTTTAAGTAGTTTTGTTTAAATAGTTTAAATAATTTAATAGTTGTTGAATCTACAGAAATAAATAATCCTTTGGAGTAGGGTACCCCATCCAGACTAAGACTGAAGGCCATTAGCAAGCCTTAATAACATGGAAACAATAGCCTGTGATAGTGCAAGTGTTCTCTTTCATTGCAGAATTAGATGCAGAAGTGAGCTTTAAGTTTCTTATTTATACTAAAGACTCTGGGAGAAGTGTAGGAGAATGCCAACGAGGGGTGTCAAGTAACTTACTATAAGTCGTCAAAAGTCTTAGGAAGCAGCAAAGGATCCTCCATTTTACATATGCTGAGGACAGGCCAAATGGGGTTGTCAGATAAGCTGGGGCTAACCATTGCAGGAGCAGCTGAGGTTCCTAGAGACAGAACTCTAACACAATGGGCAAAATGTAACCAGAGCAAATCTCTAATCCCAATTGCCCCTCAAAGTGCCCTGCAAGAAGCCCTAACGTGTTAAAAAGCCACCTCTTCCTGCAGCTAAGTTTGGAGTCAGGAGGAGGGAGGGACAAAGAACTGCCAAATGTGAGGGATGGATAATGGAGGGAAAGCGGCTTGTCTGGTGTAGGAGTCACAGTCTGGGGTGTGTGGATAAGAAGGTAATCCACCCAACATGTTACAGGGAGATGTTACAGTAGGTGTTTATTATATGTATCTTTACTACTCGTCTACTTGATCTGCCTGTTTGTTTTCCCTTCCTGTTTTTCATTTTTCTTACAACAAAATTATTTTTATCTTAGATTTTGGCCTCCTTGACTTTATTTTGGGTTAAAGAACAGCTTGAATGCACCCTGATCATCTTCTAATTTCACTATTGACAGAGAAATCAGATCAAGAAAAAAAATAAAAAAGTGTAACAGGATGAAATTTGCTCTTTTATACACAATGAATTTCCTCATAAGGATTTAGGCAGCCAAGTGAAATTTATAGTTTTTTGTTGTGTACTGGACATGTTAACAAATAACCCTTGCTGGATTAACTTACATCAGGAATCTTTGGGAAATTTAAGTGCCATTCTGCATTGCATCATCTGTTACTTTGATAAATGTCCATATTCATGCCACACATCAGATTGTTTTAGATTTCAAAGCAAACTTAGCAAAAATCAAACTTGTTAAAGCTCAAAACAGGAACATTTTTAGCAAACAGGTGACAAAGTTTGCTACAAAATTCATAATACTGTGCTGAAATTTAAAAGGAAAACATCAAGAATGCATTATCATATGTAAAATAAGCTAGGTCAGACTGCTGCAACGTGCCATAATGGCAGAAAGGAGCAATGAAAAACTACTGACCGGTGGTCAGAGGAAACAATGAAGAGGGGGTGTACACACTAGTAACAGAGTACTGTGCCCAGAGCATTGAGTAAGCAATTGTGCACAAATGGTTTCTACACCCCAGGCCAATAGATTTTCATTCACTCACCTGCTAGAGCTGAGACTTGACCGATATTCCATTATGAGAATACCTGCTTCCTTTAATCAAGACTGTTACTTGTTCTGTTTGATGCCTGTTTTTTGATTTGTAATTAGTAATTGCTTTTTTCTAACTGTTATGTCTTTATTTGGCAAGTTGCTCCTGCTGTGTTGTTGTACCATGTACAGTCTGCAATGTCGTTGCCTGTTCCTGCATCAGATAGACTAGCAAATACTTTTCATTGCACTTTAAGATAGAATTGAACTGAACTACATTTATTTGAAGTTACTTACTAAGTCACATAATTTTCATACTTTTTTTATTATGCAAGCTACTATTCATTTTCATGTTTATAAATTCCTTTTGTTCACAGTGGGTTCTTAATTGTCATTACTTGGCTACAGTTAAGGCAACAAAGAATGAACAGAAATACAAAAGACAACAGATGCTGGAGTGGAGCAGCCTCTTCAATGACTTTTACACCTCTTAATGAATTTTTGGTATATTTTATTGCAAAGTAACAGAAAGAGAGATCCAGCCCCATTCATCACTTTAAACCATGTGCATACAGTACCTTACAGGTCAGTAGCATATCGGCAATTGCCTTGCGGCTCAAGTTGGCTGTTGCTATCACATCCTCCTGTCTTGCTGAGTTGCCGGCTGCCACCGCCTTGGCAGTTGCAGTAGTGATTCCTTTTGTCATGCGTATAAATTCTTCAGGTGTTGAATTTTTTTCTGGCACCTCTTTTGACTGAAAGACCTGCAGAAAAACATGTTACACAGATTCATGTAACCAAAAAAAGCCTTAAACAAATTTTCTGGGCTAATCTAAACTACATGATTAACATAATGAGCTCAGCTTTCTCCAAATGAAAAGGTATTTTGCAATTTTACTAGTTAAAAATGAAGGATGAAAGACCCAAAGTGATGAAACAGCAGCTTCACTGAAGAAAATGGCCAATTATTCCAGGGCTGGGTTGCTGCCACAGCCTTCTAGATCCCCCTCATTTTCACCTTGTGGTAAAGTCTGCAGGTTCACTGGACCCTGTGTTACTTTTAGCCCCCCGGTCTAGTAATGTTTTAGAACTCTTTAGAGACAATACACTAGGTTCAGTCAAACAAGGCATACAAGGCATTATGTTTCTCTTGCAGTTCATCGAAGGTTAGTTATTGGTTAACCGTTAAACCTGAATACTCAATGTATAGGGTGGTCCAGATCTAATTATGCAATTTTCATTATGCTTTAACTTATT
>JANRMT010062828.1:5829985-5850394 GCA_026402145.1 Polypterus bichir lapradei | reverse complement strand
AGCCGCTGCATCGCAGATAGATAACTCCTGTAGCCACAATAAATGCCTTTATTGAATAGACAAACCAGTTCCTTTCTACTGCAGCCACAGCAGCAACACACATAAAAAACATCAATAATAACTCATAAACTTGCAATATTATTTAGAAAAATCGCAACATTTTACTCACCAAAAATTCGGATTATTTGTAAACAAATCCATCCTCCTCTCTTTCATCTAAAACAGTTCAATTACTCTGTCGTACGGATTATCCGTGCGCTTCAGTTCCATCAAAAAGTCCCTTTCTATCGCCATCGAAGCTAATGCTGAAAGTCGAACCTGCCCTGTTGTATTTCTGGCATAAGTTTTAATTCACTTTAGGGCTGAAAATGTCCGCTCGACAGAAGCAGTGTACACGGGAATGGTCACCGCCAAATATACCAATGTGAACAGCTACCCCATGCTCTCATTCAGATTTTTCTGATGAAGGAAGTCAAGGAGATCAGTGAGAGATTTTCCTGCAAAATCATCCATGGCACACATTACAGTCAGTTCTGTTTTTAGCCGAGACAGATCAAAAACAGCTCCGTGGCTTTTGTGTTAAACTGGAGAAGGCTGCATGCGGGAAATTTTTCTTGTATTCCCGAAACTTCTGGGGCTCGAGGAGCGTGACAAACATCAGGTTTTCGTGGTCTTGAAATGTGGTCTGTGTCTGGCAAATAATATTGTCCAGAATCCTGCCATGGAGTTGGCCGTAGTGCGCTCGAGGATCTTGCGCTCCGAGCGCTTGCAGTGCGTTCAGTGGCCTCGTAGAGTTCCTCATATTGGCTTCTATCCAATCAATGGGTCTAAATACAGTGACGTTGCCGTATGCCTGCTAGAGGGCCGTACTGACACCAACTCAAAATCTGATTGGTTGAAGCAACAGGTTAATCGACATTTATTCTGTGTTAGAGTGCCTGCACAATGGATTGTTAAGGCCTCTCTGCCTAGCAACAAATGATGGCTGAAATGTGATTGGTTAAATGCTTTAATACGAAAATACATGCCTGGAAGAAGCACAACCATCGGAAAAGCTATGAAAGGAAGCGGACAGACTATTTGGAATTATTTAATAAGTATTCATGGACAAAATATAATTAAGATCAGTTTGTGATTCAGATATTTTTACTCATGAATACGCTAAGCACAGTCCTTCACCCGCGAATATTTACCTTATATGGACAGGCACTCAATTACGTGGGAGGCATGATGATGCGAGACGCAACTCCGTCTCCCACGGCCATCAAGCTGCAGTCTATTACAGTATATGGACGAAAATAGGTTCCAGTTATGACCATTACGCGTAGACGTTCGAAATGAAACCTGCCCAACTTTTGTAAGTAAGCTGTAAGGAATGAGCCTGCCAAATTTCAGCCTTCTACCTACACGGGAAGTTGGAGAATTAGTGATGATTGAGTCAGTCAGTCAGTGAGTGAGTGAGGGAGTGAGTCAGTCAGTCAGTCAGTGAATGAGGGCTTTGCCTTTTATTAGTATAGATATCATATGTGATTGAGAGAGAGAGAAAAAGAATTTTAAATGGATAAATTTGCCATTATTTCTCATTAGTCTACACTCAATAACACAGTCTACATTAGTAACCAAGTATTCAGACTCCTAGATCACCTCTGGAAGTAATTACAGCTTCCAGTCTTCTTGGCAAGTCTCTGAAAGCTTTGCACACCTGCATTTCTGCAGTGTATCACATTCTTCCTGGCAAATCCCTTTAAGCTCTGTTAGATTAGATGGGAATTGTCTGCAAATTGTCATTTTCAGGTCTTGCCATTGAAATCTGAGCTTTGAATGGGTCACTCGAGGACAATACAAGACTTGTCCCAAAGCCAACACAGCATTGTCTTTGCTGTATCCTTCAGGTCATTGTTGTGCTGAAAGGTGAACCATCAGCCAGGTTTGAAGTTGTGTGCAGTCTGCAGCAGGTTTTCAGGAAGGACTTTTCTGTATTTGACTGCATTCATCCTTCCCTGAATTCTGACCAGCCTCTCACTGGTAAGTACCCCTATAGCATGATGCTGTCACCACCATGCTTCAGTGATGGTATTAGGCAGGTGATAAGCAGTGCCTGGTGTTCTACCTAAAGAGTTACATTTTCGTCTACTTAGCCCAATCTTTTTCTTCAAGCTGTCAGAGTCATTTAAAGGTTGTTTGACAAACTCCAAGCTGGTTGTCATGTGTCTTTCATTCATGAGTGGCTTAGGTTAGCCACTGTACTATCAACATCCTTCTGACAGGTTATCTCATCTCAGCAGAGGACATCTGAAGCTCTTCAATCATCCAGTTACCGTGATCTCTTGCATACTGTAGCCTTATATTCCTGTTTTTTTTTTTCTGACAGAAGTAGAACCTGGTGTGGTCTTTTGCTGTAGCCCATCTACTTGAGAGAGGCTCTTCTGCACACCACTCCTGTAAAGAGCTATTGTTAGAGTATTTGTGGCCATTCTCCTCTGACCTCTCTCATTAATAAAACATTTAAGCCTGAAGAACTGTCAAAAAACAAGTGCATTTTGCTTTTTGTTCAATCCTAAGTAAACTCTACATTCTGTAATGTATGACAATCTCAGGATAGTATTTCAGAGCTGAAGAAATAACCCTGCCTACCATGGACAATCACACCATGGTCAAAGCCTCTTAGATCATGGCTTACTAATTCTGATTTCTGCATGAGAAATAGCTATTAACCATATCTGCATGTTTTGTATTTTATTTCTAAAGATGATGAGCCTCAGTTATAGTTCTATTGGTTAAATGAATGTATCAGAAGTACAAAGTAACAACTCCACACTTTCCTGTATACAATGTTTGTTTTTTTAGCAGGGGCTAATATTGTTAATTTACTTGATCTCCTTACATTTGGATATGCTGCATACAATAGCACATGACTAAAACATTCCTGCTGTTTATCAACTCTTGCTTTTTCTAGTGACTGACATTGACTTCAATTGATGGCCACTGCAAAACACAAATTTAGAGATAACTAGTGTATTTTGAATTGAAACGGGTAATCACTAGGAACAATGGGTGCTTTAACTATTATTATTATTATATGTTTATGCTTTTCATTTGTTTATGTTGTCCACGTAAGCAGTATTTGCCATACTTTTCATCAGTTCTATAATCAAGCTTCTATTTTTTTTTTTTTGCCCCAGCCAAAGCCAGACAATAAATTTGTAACAATGAATCATGCAGTACTTTAATTAATTACAAACGGCAATATTTTTTAGAGGCTGCATATTTAGATGATGCAATGAACTAAATGTTTTAATGTTGGGATTGTTTTCTGTCATGGTTGAAGTAAAACATAATAACAGCCAATAGTATGGTTTGGAGGCTTCTTAAATGATTACTGAGCGGATGCATACTTGCCCACTTCAAGCACTGGTTTTCTCCCCATAATTCTATCATAGCAATGTATTTGTTGGTAGAGAAAGACGACACGGGAGTCTGAAATGTGAACAACGAAGGGAAGAACTTTTTATGAAGGAGTAAAGCTCAAAACTGGAGAGAAGCAAGGATTGTAAAGAAGGGAGCAAGTAAAAAGAAATAATCTTGCAAACTACAATATATTTATGATTGTCCAGTCCTCTCATTTTTGGTTGAGTGGGATGCATTAACTGAGCTGCGCTGGTATTTAAAATGGTGCTGTCGCTACCTGCTTGCATTAGATGCAAAGAAACCACTTTTTCCTGTATTACTGCCTCCCTTCCTGCCAACCCTATTCGTGCTGTAATGGGAACAAATCTGACCTGAGCTTCACAAAACCTTCCTCCTCTCACCCTACAGCTCTCCCACATATAATCCCGTCCAGTGGTGGAAGTGAAACTATACAGGACCCCCTTGAAATGTGTTTTAAATTTCACATGACATTTTAGTGTAGTGGTCCTCCTTGGAGATCGGGGTTGGGGGGGTCACCACTGGAATTGTAGTGTATTAATTTTAGTATATGATTACTGAGGAGCAGTGGGGGGAATGGAGATCATAGTGTGTTGATGTTAGTACATGAAATCAAAGAGCTCTTCAAAGCCATAATCCCCACTCCCCCAAGCCTCCTCTTTTCCTTGTGCAGAACACCTCACTCCTTCCACCCTATTTCTAGTGCTCCTGTTCTGCCGCCGGCCTTTATTTGCATTCACGACAAGCCCCATAACTCTGTGCAGTCCATTCTCAGTGTTGTGTCAATAAAAGGTGTTAGAATAGCCCCATCGCTGCAACATTATTTTTGTCAAATATTGAGAAATAAAAAAAACAAAACAAAACACGTGTCAGATAATTTTTGTTTTTTTATAAAACCACTACATTTCAAGTGAATCTGTCCAGGCATTTATTGCAAATCTGGGGTATTTAGTTTTTCTGTTATGGGGGAGGGTTTACCCATAAATGTTGATATATCGAAATGTCCTTTCGTAGCAGGTACCTACTACCCTAGACGTAGCATCTTACCAAATTTCAGCTTTTATCTAAATGGGTAAAAGTACTGTTGTTGATGAGTAATTGAGTGACCTTTGCATTATATAAAAAAACACTGCAGCCAGATACTTTATTGTTTAGAGGAGTAGGCTATTTGTGTTAATAAGAACAATGTGTATTTATATAATTTGTCCGTCATATTTTGGTGCACAATATTTAGTGTTTTTTACGGATCAGGAGACCATAAAGCTTCAAGGCAAAATCCCAGCCCAGCATTGTAAATGAAGCGTGACCCGTTTCACATTGCACACTGACAAGGAGGAAAAACCTTCTTGAACTAAGCATAATGATGATGGCATGAAGTACAAAAGTTTGATTGAAGGTTTAACCTACACATTCAACTTACTGTGAGACCCTTAGAAAGTTAGTAAATCACTTTTCAGCCACTGCTATTATTATTTAGTCAGGCATGATGGTACTGGGTAGTGCAGTACTACCCGTTATCTGCGATAGAAGAGTTTCCTTATATGTCTTTGTTTTATATGCATTTCACTTGAGACACTGAATAACTTCCAGTAGGAACAGCTCCCTGTGGTGCACATGAAACTCCACCAAAGCATAACAAGAATAGTTCTGTCATGATGATTACTCAAAACACAAACAACACTAGGGGAATTTTGGCACTGTGGTTATTTAGGAATGGATTTTATGACCAAGAAATTCTTGCTCATTTTAAAACTGTTTAGATTTTTTAAACGATCAACACCTCTGCAAACTGTGGGGAAAAAGGGAAAGACACATTTATCTCTTTTGACAGTAATGTCCATTATTAGTGTACTTGTGGTTGTACAAAGTGCATAAAAACACCTTCCCATCATGATTTGCTGTCACAAGATATTTTCTCAAATGCCCTTGATTTTTTTAACAGCTTATTTCTATTCACATTTTTATTTCATCGCTTGTTCAAACTTTTATAGCCGAATATATGTGTGAGCATGAGATCATGCTAATATGCCTCAAAACCTTTTTTTTCTCTTCTCAATACTTCGTACAGAACAGCCTGTGCCTAAAAGAAGGTGCAGTGGGATTAATTTCACATTACAGGAAAGCTGTTTTTGGAACTTCTCCCAACAAATAAATAAATAAATAAAAAGTCTAGGCTTCAAACCATCCTATATGAGTATTGGAAACTTCTCTGTGCCCCCATCGGCAGTTGACGTCACTCTACAGACAATGCAATGTTGTTAACGTGTGTGCTATTTTGTACATTTTTTTTTAAAGGACTAAAAAGATTTGGACATTATGCTAGTGAAGAATGTATGTATGGTAGGCTTAAATGCATTAACATGACATACATTAACATGACTATCTTGTTTAGTTGCTACATTGTAAAACTTCTACAAAAATAAAGAGCAAACATCTATCCATACATTTCCCTAAACCTACTCACCATGGAAAAGATACAAGTAAAATGTTGAAGTCTTTGTTTTAATATGTGTAAATATTAATTAAGCCTTTATTAAGGTAATATATCAAGAAAAATAGGAAAGGAGTACCAAGAGAAAGGAATACCTTTTCAGTAACAGCACGAGCACATTCAATGAGCTCACGTTTGGTGAAACTGTCTGTTGGAGTAATCTGGAGGGCACCTGCTTTCTGGACCAGGAAGATACACCCATGACCCAATTCCTGAACTCTCATCTTTATTTGGAATCCAATCTGCAAAATGAACGTAGGCTTAAACCAATGTGTTTTATATCCCCCTCACTGGGACTGTAAAAAAGTCATAAATAGAAAACCATGCAATTTCAGAAGTCTCACTTATTGTCAGACACTTTAAACTATGCTAAAATGATAATAAAATAGTGCAATCATTAAATGATCCAGTTTCAGACTTCACACGGTACATTTGGCAGGTTTGTCCCTTGAGTACTACAAGCTCAGGGCACCAGTAGCTTACTTCTCTTTTTCAAGCATCATTAAAATTTAATTTCAAAATGTGCGTTTTTAATGATACCTTAAGGGATACGCTGTACTTTTTTTTGTTCCAGCACTTTATCAGGTTAGTATGCTTCTTAGCAAGGCTCCTTAACCCATGGGTCCCTGTATTTGCACACCAATAAGTGCTGCTCAAATCTGCTTAAAATACTCGTGCCCACCCCTCATGTCTAATGCTGCCAAGGAAGGTAATGTGTGATTATTCTAAATATGGGTTTAGTTTGCTCAAAATCCAAATGTTCTTAAGAGAAAGTCTGTTCTCTCCTGCATTATCAAAGAGCCATATGGTTTGTTAACATGATTTGTGAAGAGGCTAAAGTTAGCTACTTAGTCACACTTGCTTATTTGTAAAGGTCTGTGGTAACATGAAAATTCAATATTTTAAGACACACACTGATGTTCTAAAGTTTGAAAAAAATGTGAACATAATTCACTGTGCCAAAATGCCTTATATTTTGCATAAACGATACTGACATTCTAATGACTTCCAATGTGACATTTCCTTCATGACAAAAAAGTACTTTTCCTGGACAAATAATACATTAAAAGTGTCAGGTTCTCATTATTTCTACTGTATGTTTAAATTGATCGGCCTATCTGGAAATAAAATTGACACCTATAAGCACTTATACAGTATTTGTAGTGGGATGCAAAAGTATTCAATGCCCTTGAAAGTCATCATAATTTTCTGCATGAAAAAAGATTTGTACACTTACAATATATACTCGCATATAAGTCAGGTCTTGAAACCCGAAAAATCGATCATAAAATCAGACCCCGACTTATACGCCCGTTCAAAAATGTGACACTTAATTTTTTTTTTTTTTTTTACATCTTCTTGCTTCCTCAAAATCTTACACCAATTTCTCAGGCACATCGAATTTCGTTGTAGCAGTGCAGTTACCAATTTCTTTCACCACTTCAATGACTTTTAATTTAAAACCAGCTTCATATTTTTTTCTGAGTGAACGCTCCATCGTAGATAAGAGATGCTCTTACAATAAAGGTGTATGAGGGTATGAGATACAAAAAACACAAAACAGTACAAACGTCATTTCGGAATAGTTCAGGTATTACCATATGATCACATAGGCACAATACATAGAAAAAAAGGCAGTGTGCTCCATGTTTACTTAATCAGGTGGGCATTGGCATATCATAATCTCTTGGACCAATAGCGTGAGTTTTCCGCATTCGACTTATACGACCGACATTATAAAATACCGGAAATTACACAGTAAAATAAAGCCCCGACTTATCTGCAGGAGAACTGAAATGCAGGTATATATGGTATTTATCCATTTTATATGTTTAGTGTGAACTCTTCTGCTGTAACAATACATCTCTAAAATCAAAATGAACCATTTTCTGTAGATATTTAACTGAAGAAGTAAAACTCCAAAATTAGTGTTTGCTTAAGTATTCAAGGCCTACACATTAATGCTCTGTCGAGAACCCTTTTCCTGAAATAACAGCCTTAGTTCTTTTGGGGTAAGTATATGCCAGTTCTGCACATTGTTCAAGAGGGATTCTTTCTTTTTCTTCCTGGCAGAATTTATAAAAATCTTTGAGGATTTTGGGATGGTGCCACTGGACAGTAGTTTTCAAATAGTGCCACAGATTCTCAATAAAGTTAAGATCAGGGCTTTGACTTGGCCATTCTAAAACAATCATCTTTCCGTTTTCAAGTCATTCCAGTGTTGCTTTGGCCTTATGCTTATGGTCATTGTCATGTTGAAAGATGCATTTTTTTCCAGAGCTGTAGATTCATAGCAGACTACAAGTTCTCCTGCAATATTGTGTGGTATTTGTGTCCATCCATTGTCCCTTCAACTCCAAGCACAGGAAAGCATCCCCATAGCATGATGCTGCCACCATCATATTTCACTGTAGGTATGGTGTTTCTTGAAGCATGAGCAGTGTTAGGTTTAACACTACACAAACCTCTTTGAAAAGTTCTGTTTTGGTCTCATTTGACCATAAAACCTTGTCCCACATCTTAACTGGGTTTTTCTCATGCTTTGTGCCAAATGCCATTTGTACTTTTACGTGGACCTTCTTTTATGTGGCTTCTTACTTGCAGCCCTCTCATAGAGGCCTTCACTCCACTTTCAGCCAAAGAGGATTTCAGACTTCTGAGAGTGATAGTTGGATATTTGGTAGCCTGTCTCACCAGTCAATGTCTTGCTCAGATGTTTAGTTTTGAGGGATAGCCTGTTCCAGTAAGATTGTGGATGCTCTGATGAACATTCCATTTTCTGATGATGGACCCCACAGTGCTTAAATTTTCAATATTTTTTTTAGACATTTCTTGTCAATGACTTTGTTTCTCCCATCAGCAGAATGCTCCTTCGTCTTCATTTTTGCAGTAATTGTCCAGAAAAACGATGGCCTTACAAAGGGGGCTTTTTATATCTAGAGAGATATAAAGGACTCACAAGTAGTACCTAACTATGTCTAATTATGGTCAAATGACTATCATCTTTGTGGGGTTTGTGATTCATTTTGATTAATTTATCATCTGTGTAAATCTGAAGCTTCCAAAGCACAGAGGTTTAAATAATTATGCAAACACTACCTTTTGAGCTTTTCTTCTTCAGTTAAATATCTACAGAAAACAGTTTATTTTGACTTTGGAAATGTATTGCTATAGCATAAGAGTTCACTTTAAAAATACTGAATGGACAAATATGTGTGCAAATTATTTGTCATGCAGAAAATTATGACTTTCAATAAGATTGAACAATTGTGCACACACCTGTATTATTTTAATTTCACACATTTATAAACCAGTTGGGCTTCTCCAGTTCCCATACCCTTATAATGACGGATTTGAATATGGGATACCCAAAGTCCTGTAGATGAGGCCAATTCTTTTGACCCACACGCTCCAAAGGAGTTAAATTAAACTGTTTTTCAGTCCTAGAGGGTAGCTGTGCCAGTGAGGCTCTAGGTCTCTTACCTCTTCAGGCTCTGCTGTAGCTGCTGCCAATCTGCCTTGCTGTGCTAGGTGCCCATAGTCTGTGGTGACTTGAGATGCCAGACCTCCCAGTTCCTCTGGGCTGGTTACAGATTTAGTCATCTAGATAAAACAAATTATTTTTTTTTTAATTTTAGAGGTATGAATGTTGAAATGACTTTTACAAACTGTATACCTAACATTTGTCAGAACAGCTGGTACTAACGCACAGAATATGCATGTCATGTTCATTATACAAACCAAAAACTACAGTAACTTTTAAAATGTTCATCTGGGAATTAAAAAAAATGAAACACAATTTCAACTTGATATTACAGAAGCAATCTAATAGATTTCAAGGGCTTAATAACATGTCCTGCGTTTATGGATTAATTACCTCCATAACTATTCCATACCCTTTGGGATTAAGTCGTTGTTATACTACATTTTTATTTATGTCACTATATCTGGACAATACTGTTATGAGTTTTATTCACATGTGCATGTTAACTGTGGCATACAGGGGCTCAGCAGTTAGAATTGCTAGCCAAGCATTGGATTAGATAGCCAAAGACAACTGGAGGCTTGTATAGTCAGCTTAAACACAGGTTATGGTATTTCTGTCCTCTATCAGCACAAATATTCTTTCCTTATTGGGAGAGTGAGAATCGGCATGTAAGCACTATGATATTTCTGTATTTTGTGGAGGAGGACTTCAGCCCTTGTTTGGAGACAGAAAGGACCAGCAAGTTGAAGAAGAACAGTATAAAAAGGCTTGGGCAGCAGCCAGACCCTCGGAGGCTGTGTCGACAAAGATCGAAAAACCTTCCAGCGTGGGGACGAGAAAAATGGCGGGCTGTGTTGATCCAGATTTCCCACCTGGATAAAGTCTGTCCATATGCCTCCCCGTCTGTAACCACGTTAACCATCAGTAAATATAAGCTAAAAGATATTTTTTCTCATGTGATTCTTGCACCGCCGTAATCACGATGGGAGGGATATCGCCTTTTCTGGTATATTACGATATTGTTTAATTATTTAATATGCCACAATTTTAAAAGAACACATTTCCAAGAGAGCTAATGCCTCTTCAGGAAACAGTCGTGGAGACCAAATGTGTCTGTAAATATTTAACACTCAATATAATGTTTATGAAAAACTGACCAGGCCAAATGACTTTGGAATGTTCACGAATGATGTTGTTTCCTTTAGAAGTTACCAAAGTATAGATTTGATATACTAAAAACACAAATCAATAACATTTTCAAATTGTGATAATGTCTCATATTAAGTCAGAATTAGCTAATTATTGGCACAATTAAGTCTAGAGATCAAGGACAGTTGGGTCAAATCTCAGCTGGTGGAAAGATAAAGTGCAAGGTCGAAGTTGGGGGTGAGATGGGAATTCTTTGATGGGGTACTTAGAAGATGGAGAAGTGAGCAAATAAGCCCACTGAGACAGAAGGAAAGCCTTGAAAGCAGCAGGGTGTTTGTTTTGTTGTTCAAGTTTGCCTTTTCCTCCGTCTTTCCCCTTTAACTATCCCTGCCTGATGTGTTTAAATGAAACCAAAACACCACATTTCAAATTTGTGGCTCTGCTGATATAAAAACCCGCAAATGTATCCTCTGCTGTTACAAACCTATTAACTGTTACACATATATTATAGCGATGCAGATTTAAAAGCTTAACTAAAAACCTATTTGAAACTCTTTAAAATAAAAAAATATGTTGTGAAAAATATAATACAAACTCAGTTAATACCAGATGCTGCTTTTAAAGTAGAGACCATTTAGGTTTCAAAGTAAACAAGAATATTTACAAACTGAAAATAAAAAGTATCCATTAGCGGGCACAGTAAAAGACACAAAAATGTACCCCATAGTCAGTCATATCTTAAATTACAGCAAAACGTCAACTTCAAAGACCACATTCAGTAGTGGGTTTCTGACTCCCACCCTATGAGGTCATAAGAACAAAATCCCTCAAATGTATTAAATTATGATAATATAAGAGACTAAGTAAGTAATAAAAACTTTACGCTGACATTTACTGTCGCAAATACAATAAATACGAGTAAATAAAATCTTATGAAACTCAATAGATCACTAGAATTTAGACTTCAACATACCATTTCCTGAGCTGTAACTGCGATGGCTTTGGAATACTTCACCATAGTGGTCTGGTAATCGACAAATGATCCTTCTGGCTCTGGAGGTGTTCCCTCATCCAGCTATTCAAGTCAAAAATGGAAAAGAAGTATTCAGGTACATTATTCAATGAAATATGGATAAGACGCTATACATACTGTACAACTGACCTGCATATTTAAAATACTGTATAACAACCCCAGCTCATCTGTCGATCCTGCCCAAGAGCAGGTAAGAGAAAAGTAATGGAACCTTTCAACTGCCATCCTAATTTGCAGCAAATAAGTTAGAATAATTGGTGAATACTGCAACCCTAGGATTTCCATGTGGTACTCATTTAGTTTTTTAGTTCCCACGTAAATATACAATAAATATTCATTGCAGACATCTGAAATGGAGACTATGGGAAACCGACAGAACACCAGAGTGAATCATATTAACTGGGTCATTTCCAATTCAAAACCAGAAAAATCTGCCAAGGCTGATAAAAAACAGTTGTAATAAGAGCGATTAAAAACATCTCTGAAATATTACACTTCAAACAGTAAATACAGTTCCACTGTACTGTGTGCCTTGAAGAAAAATGTATCTACTCCATTCACAGTATTCCATTTGTTTCCTTTTTTCTTTTTATTTTAAGTCCTTATATGACTGGTATTTGGCAAGGTATCATAACAAACATTTATAAAAATTATGAGCAGCAGTTTTACATAGTTGATAAGCAAGAATGATCAGTAGACCATCCAGAAGATAAAAGATCATGGTGAGGATTCCTCTTTAACTTGCTGTAAAACACAATGTGTAATAATTAATTAAGTGGCAAGTGGAGGTCCCTAGCTTAAGTTTTTCATGTTTAATAGAAGGTGTAGTTTTCTTCCTGCCAAGCAATATTGTCGGCATGACATACTACAGTACCTCCACATTAATTGCTAAAAATAAATCATGAGGTTAATTAAAGAACATGGGGTTATCGTTACACCCATAAATGACCAGTAGCTTAAGAAGCAACATTAATTTTATTTCCTATGCTGAATAACATTGTCACGGGTGGCAGCCATTCCACCTTCACTTAAGAACAGGTGATCCACTTGAAGCTAAGCATGTCCTGGTCCGTCCAGTACTTGGATGGGAGACCACCTAGGAAAAGTTTGGGTTGCTGCTGGAACAGGTGTTGGTGAGGGAGTGCTTACCCTGTGGTCTGTGAGTGGATCCCAATGCCCCAGTGCACTGATGGGGACACTGTGCTGTAAAAATGGTGCCGTCCTTCAGATGAGATGTAAAACCGAGGTCCTGACGCTCTGTGGTCATAAAAGATTGCTGGGCATTTTTCAAAAAGAGTAGGGAATATCCTGATGTCCAGGCTAAATTGCCCATTATGGTACTTACCATTCCCTGTCTCTAACCGGCTATCTCTCTCACCATTTTACCACCTAATAGCTAATGTGTGGTGAGCGTACTGGCACAAAAATGGCTAATGTTGCATCATCCAGGCGGGTGCTACAAATTGGCGGTGGTTGCAGTGGTTCCCGTTTCTCTATGTAAAAAGCTTTGAGTAGGAAGTAAAGAGATACAGCATCTCACGAAAGTGAGTACACCCCTCACATTTTTGTAAATATTTTATTATATCTTTTCATGGGACAACACTGAAGATATGACACTTTTACAATGTAGAGTAGTCAGTATACAGCTTGTATAACAGTGTAAATTTGCTGTCCCCACAAAATAACTCAACACACAGCCATTAATGTCTAAACTGCTGGCAACAAAAGTGAGTACACCCCTAAGTGAAAATGTCCAAATTGTGCCCAAAGTGTCAATATTTTGTGTGGCCACCATAACTTTCCAGCACTGCCTTAACTCTCTTGAGCATGGAGTTCACTAGAGCTTCACAGGTTGCCACTGGAATCCCCTTCCACTCCTCCATGATGACGTCACAGAGCTGGTGGATGTTAGAGACCTTGCGCTCCTACACCTTCCGTTTGAGGATGCCCAACAGATGCTCAATAGGGTTTAGGTCTGGAGACATGCTTGGCCAGTCCAGCACCTTTACCCTCAGGTGTGTTTGGGGTCGCTATGTTGGAATACTGCCCTGCGGCCCAGTTCCCGAAGGGAGGGGATCATGCTCTGCTTCAGTATGTCACAGTACATGTTGGCATTCATGGTTCCCTCAATGAACTGTAGCTCCCCAGTGCCGGCAGCACTCATGCAGCCCCAAACCATGACAATCCCACCACCATGCTTGATTTTAGGCAAGACACACTTGTCTTTGTACTCCTCACCTGGTTGCTGCTACACACGCTTGACACCATCTAAACCAAATAAGATTATCTTGGTCTCATCAGACCACAGGACATGATTCCAGTAATCCATGTCCTTAGTCTGCTTGTCTTCAGCAAACTATTTTTGAGCTTTCTTATGCATCATCTTTAGAAGAGGATTCCTTCTGGGACGACAGCCATGCAGACCAATTTGATGCATTGATGCAGTGTGTGGCGTATGGTCTGAGCACTGACAGGCTTACCCCCCACCCCCCACCTTCAGCCTCTGCAGCAATGCTGGCAGCACGTGTATGTCTATTTTCAAAAGACAACCTCTGGATATGACGCTGAGCACATGCACTCAACTTCTTTGGTCGACCATGGCGAGGCCTGTTCTGAGTGGAACCTGTCCTGTTAAACCGCTGTATGGTCTTGGCCACTGGGCTGCAGCTCAGTTTCAGGGTGTTGGCAACCTTCTTACAGCCCTGGTCATCTTTAAGTAGAGCAACAATTCTTTTTTTCAGATCCTCAGAGAGTTCTTTGCCATGAGGTGCCATGTTGAACTTTCAATGACCAGTATGAGAGAGTGTGACAGCGATAACACCAAATTTAACACACCTTCTCCCCATTCACACCTGAGAACTTGTAACATTAACAAGTCACATGACACTGGGGAGGGAAAATGGCTAACTGGGAACAATTTGGACATTTTTCACTTAGGGGTGTACTTACTTTTGTTGTCAGCGGTTTAGACATTAACGGCCGTGTGTTGAGTTATTTTGAGAGGACAGCAAATTTGCACTGTTATACAAGCTGTACACTGACTATTTCACATTATATCAAAGTGTCATAGCTTCAGTGTTGTCCCATGAAAAGACATAATAAAATATTTACAAAAATGTGAGGGGTGTACTCACTTTTGTCAGATACTGTATATAAATTTAAATAATAATTACTAATATTGTTTCTACTCTTGATGCATATCTTATGCAGTGCGGCTTAGCTTTTACCACATTAAATTGTAAAACATAGGCTGGCCAATTTTAATTCGCCAACACGGGTTTATTTATTGGCTATTAGCAGAATACTTGGCCATTTCTGATGTCGTTAAACATTGCTAATAATTGAATAATGAAATCTTAAGTCACTTTGGACAAAAGCGTCAACTAAATAAAAATCAGTAAAAGTTTTACTCCTGAAACTTAGCTTTGCCATAGTTCCCCCTTCAAAGGATATCCTCCCCTCAGGTTTATGGGCATGCAACCCATACACCACATGTACAGATGTTCTTAGTCACTCAAGTGAACAATCAGTAAACTGCATCGTACTATTAGGCTATACCCACCAGCCAAAAGGGTTCCTGCTCATGGTCATTCTTAAAATATTTAGGAAACCTTTTGCTAAAGTTTTAGCCAAATGGTTTATGAAGATTCTAGTAAAAAAAAGGAAAAACACTGCTGAAAATATTGATGTTAACAGGTAAATGCAGGCAATTCCACTGTTTTCAGAAAAGTAACTGGGCAGTAAGATGCCTTACTGGGTTGTGCACTGATATTAACATTCTCACCAGAGATATCAGAACCCCACTAATGGTGGGTGATATGCTGGATGGCGGCCCGGAGTTCATTCATCCTGGAACATAAACGTGGAGTAAGGTCAATTTGGGACAATGTGAATCAATGCCTGTACCCACCAGTCTACTGGTGAGAGCAGGTGAACATAGCTTCTGGCTCCTCATAGTGATACACAGCTGTCCTGGATGAGGCCTTGTCCTATAAGGGAATGTGAGGTTCATGATTCTAGGGGATCTGGGCCTGCTAGAAGGAGTTCTATGAGCACAGCTCCTGGAGTTCCTTTCAATATATCTGATTGATGCAATGGCTTTTTCAATTCCCTGGGAAACATTTTATGCTTAGGCCTTAAACACAACATCCAGTCATAAGGTAAGTGAGCCTGGAGCAAACCTGAAATGGCAGGAGAAGGAAAGGCCAGAGGTCTTCAGAAAGGTATAGCAGATGTTCAAAATGGTATTTTCAGTTCAGGATGTTGTGGGCAAGTGTTAGGCACCTCCAATTAACAGACATGAGAAATAATCTGTTAGTTAGGCCTAAGACTTTTTTGGGTCTTTGTTTGGGTTTAGGGATGCCACCCCCTTAATTCCCCATGATATATCACTCACGTTTGTGAAAGTAAAAGAATTTATTGGCAAAAAACATTACATGTTTTGCTTAATTTCCGACTTAGAGTACATGCAAAACAATATTTGTTTAAATGTTGCTTACCCCATGTGCTTTGTAGTGACAGCTGAGAAAATTTTTCGTCTCATGTTTTCATGCAGAATGAGAGAAAACAGTTTATGATATAAAAGGTAGTTAACGGTGACCAGTTCTGTTCAATAAGAATGTGAAAACATACATTTAAAAGAAAAAAAGACTCCCACATACAGTAGCTTGTGTTGTATAAACCACATGTCCGTTATCCAGTTTTATGGTCAAAATGTGTGCATTTTTGATAAAATATTATTAATGCTTTGGAAAAATTCAGCATTGAAAAATTTATAGCAAAAATGTAATTCCCACAATTTTGTGTGTCTGAATTGATGATCCACCTCTCCCCTTCATTTACTGGTCAAGAGTCCCGTCTTCAATTCAAACGCACAGTATTGTGAGAATGACGTTTTTCCTGTTGATATTCAACGCTGTGTCACCCAAGAATAACATTTTAAAATATATTTGCAAAAATTGCACACATTTTTCATGTTTTGAACATATGAATGGATAATGGACATGTGGATTATGTGTAGCATGAGTTATGTGAGAATTTTGTTTTTATTATTCCATTGACGTTTCTACATTGTTTGTCTTTGGACAGAACAGGTCATCATGTCTATTATGTCATAAATGGTTTTCCGTCATTCTGTATGGAATCATAAGTTTAAAAATCAGCTATCACCACAAAGAGGTTAAGTAACATTTAAACAAAATACCACTTTTAGGTGGAATATTCCCTTAACTAAATGTAAAAGGCAAGTGTGACAAAAGTAACTGCTTAAAAATACAAACCACAATGCCAAAATTCTCATCATGCATGGGATCAGTGGGTCATTAAGACTAGTCAGGTTTGCAACCCAAGAGCAGCTGAGAAGATGTTTGCACATGCACAAGATTTAAAAGGACGCTTGTTTTAAAAGTGGAGGTCTGTTTTTTCATTTGAGCATCAAAGCTGCAGCATCATATATTCTGTTTGTCATCCTTTGACATTACACCATTACTAAGAATTGCACTTCTTTTCAAGGTTTATGTTGTTTGTCTCATCCTGTAATTTATTTATTTATTTATTTTTTTGTTATTTGATTTCAAAAATAGGAAGTGGTTAACAAAGTAAAAAATATTTTCATATATAAATACTAGCGGGCTTCGCTCGTCAACCCCTGTGTTTGGTTTTCCGGATACACACTTTTAAGATTTCTTTTTTCTTTGAATTGTTGCTGTTTCATTAGTTTCACTTTTATTTCAGAACTTCGTTAAAAACAATATTTGGAATCTTTCGAGTTCCAACATGCTGAATCTTTTAAATGAGGTCCGTGTGACATGTGCTTAATGACTTTGTACCATAATTCAGGATAGGTTTCTCTGTTTGGAATTTCAGCACAGACAAAACGATCTACATCATCAGCAGTTAATAATTTTTTGCAAAGTAATCAATAAATGCATGTGAGGTAAACTCCGTTTTTGAAATTCTCTGATTTAAACTTCAAAGCCTTACAATACAGTATTTACATACTTCTGACATATCACCTTTGTCCACATATTCGATCTCTATTTGCCTTTTCGTTATTTCTCAGAGTAATAATTTCTCTTTGTTTGCGCTAATGCAATCTTTACTTTCTTTTATTTGACACTTTTGTTTTTTTTCTGCTTTCATATTCTGTATCTTGCTCTGCATGTGTATTGCACCTACGTTTTTTTTGAGCTTTTCGAATTCCACTGCTTTCATAATCTCTAACCTGCTCTGCATGTGTATAGCGCTAACATTTTTCAACGTTTTTATGAAGTTCTACATTGTCTTCTACTCTTTGTCTTTTAATTCTGAGCCCGATTGGATGTGCTTTTTTTTCTATTCCACTTGTTCCGTGCTGATTATTACTTTCCTTATTTTCTGCATTTGCACCTAGATAATTCTTTTTTTTTTTTGCATTTTTTTCTCTCCTACACTTTTGAGTCTCTCTTCTTCGAGATGCTCTTTCTTCTTCGCATAGTCGTCGACGTTTCATCTATAACGTATTGTCCTTATACGCTTTATATGCACTGAGAGCCCTGGATCTGTGTGTGCTCAAAGCCTTTGCATGATTGAGTGTTTTGCTGCCCATGGTCTTATTTGATATTGGTTGTAAGTAGGGCGTGTCTTGCAAGAATCTCATGTTCTACGTCCCCACATGACGGTCTTGGGTCAATCTCTTGGCACAAAGTCTCATGTTTAAGGTCCCCGGGAGACGCTCCGTGGCCAATCTCTTTTGTCTCGTGGGTCTTCTTAAGTGTCTTCCGTGATCTTCACGTGAAGATCACATCTCGTCTCGTCTCCCTAGTCTTTCTCTCCCAGGATTTTTTTTTTTATAATAGAGAGATAAATTTGTAACCCCACAACCCCACCCCACCCCATCCTGGAGCTATAAAAAAGAGAACAGAGTAATATTTAAAATTAATTAAAACACACAGGTATTTGGAGTACCAGAGACCCACATGTCCAGCTGAGCAAGAGAAAACTGGTACATTTTAATCAAGTTGAGTCATGGAAACAGTGTCTTTCCACTTGCTGATAGTCTGAGCTGGTACACCACTGATCTGTGTGGCTAACTGTCCTAGTAGAACAAGGTTGTTAAAAGAGGTCCTCCAGATAGAGAAAAGAACAAGGTCAGGGTTCTTCCACTGGGGAGCTATAAGAACTTTGGCTGCTATTGAAATAATGCTCTGGTGATGAACACAGAGGGAAAGAGTAGAGAAATAGGAGAGCAAGGAATAGAGAGTGATAAAATGAAGGCGAGCATGAAAGCAACTGAGGCTAAAAGAACTGCAAAAGTGGAAGATTCATTCCCAGAACGTGCAGAGAAAAATGACCAGTACATTAAGGGTGCACCTGTTACTAAACGTCGACCTGTAGATTGTTCATTTGGCTTGTCTGTTCGGAGTCATCGTCACATGAAGTACGCACCTTCAATCACATGTCTACATCACTCCGTAGCAATCTCAGTAAACGGCGTCTTATGAATGTTCTAGCTCTAAAGTTTGGTTTGACAACAATTTACGATTGGCTTCAAATAATGTTCATCTTTAATATTGTTTCTTTTTATTACTTTTATGTAAGGTCACTAATAAGGCAGTATTTTTTTTAACTATTGTACTGCAAGAGGGGACATAAATCATTCCAATCATTTTTTGGATGAGCAGCATTCAGGAAGATTAAAGTTCAGAGCTTTGCCATAAAATTGCAGAGCATAGTGTTGTGGTATATTCTTTATACCTCAGCTCTTTTTTAAAATTAACATTTTAATCACTCCTGTATAATTTCATTTTGCCAGTTTATACTGTTCTGAGTCATTGTTAAATTTCTGATGCAGTTTGAAAAGCACCTAAAAGCACAGGCCATGCTCAGCCACCTTGTTCTTGCATGTAGATTTATCAAAATTTAAGGTGAGCAACTCTGGGTAAACACCTTAGACATGCTTCTAAGGAATTTGCTTCTTGTATGGATGAAAATGAACATAACAGAAGGACTGACTACTGACAAACAGAGGTGAGGACACAAGTCTGGGCAAAGTGAGGTACCCCACTTAAAGTCCAATGATAATATTAACATGTGATCATGTTATAGCATTTTGAGCCTGCAGTATGTGAGGATTGTTATACAAAAAATAAAGTGAATTGAAAGCAGAGCATCTAATGATGTCTTGGAATTTTACAGAAACAGGTCAGGGTAAACTCTTAACTCTAACAACACAGTGCCTCCCTAACTGGAGGTGTTGATGACATTGCATCCCACAATATAGATTTGAGCTGATTCAGACATAGTGCAGTTCTCTCACAAAAATATTACTACTTTTGAAATTAATTTATAAAAAGTAATGTTGAAGCAGTATATAAATATTTTAAAATGAACCTGAGTAAAATAATTCCTATCCATCATGTTCTATGTGGGTGACAAAAGTGTTACAAATCTTCCAACTACCATTAAACATGATTTACAAATCAAAAGCTACATTTTTAATTTCTAATGGTGATTTTCTGCAGTGCCTATTTCATTAAGTACAGCGTTTGTTTATTCTACAGATTTATCTAAAAGAAATGTGCAACTGCTGATCTAATACTTACTCTTCCCATGGCCTCAGCAATGGAGTCCACCATACCTCCAACCATTCCTACTTCACTGGCTGCTTCATTCATTGTGACCATGATGTCATCGACAGCTTCCTTCATTAGCTGTGCAGCCTCTGCAATTGCATCATGGGTATGGGCTGCCTAAGAAGAACAGCTATCACTTAGCACAAATGTTGGCACAAATGTTGGCTTCAACAGTTAATATACAGGTGATGTGTACTGGCATTGAGAAGCC
>JANRMT010062828.1:5808605-5829885 GCA_026402145.1 Polypterus bichir lapradei | reverse complement strand
ATATATATATATATATATATATATATATATATACACACACACACACACAGGTATATACATTTTCAAGTCAAAGTTATTTTCAAAACATGGTACACAGGCATTTACCATGTGAAATTGTGTTCTAAATTTAAGTGCTTTCTATAAACTTAAATAAATATCTTGCCTGCTCTGGCACTTTATAATGGAGTGTATGGGGCAAAGCTTAAAAACTTACCAGATAGGGCAATTTTTCAAGCCAAGACAGTTGTCAAGCATTGATTGGCATCTTTAAGTTACACACACATTATGAAAGAGTTTAGACAATATGATTTTTGGGAGAAAAACACTAATATTATGAGATTCAGCCATTTTAAAATAAGACAAGCTGTGTGTGATTGGCTCAGCACTTGGTCTTCCTGGGCAACAACCTTTCACCCCCTTGAGTGGTGGTTTCATCCTGACAGACCAAATCACAGTAAACATTTAATGCCACGTGGTTGGTCTTGATTGATTTACTTCCATATTTACATAAGAATTTCATACAAGCAAATAGAAAACATATCCTTACCATGACAAAAACAGTATCAGCAACATGCGATAAAATGAGTATTTCCAGATTCCTGTTGTAGTCACAAATATGCATCGGAAACACAGAAGGCATGCATTAATTCTTAACAACTCTTTTGGCTTGAAAAATGGATGCATTTAATAAGATTGTAAGCTTTTCCTCTGTGCCCCATACCTCCACTGTAATGCACCAGAGTGGGAAAGATATTTTATTTAAGTTTATAGAAAGCACTTAAGTTTAGATTAAAATTGTGCATGGCAAATGCCATGTTTGTGAAGAAATAACTTTGACTTGAAAAATACCACACTTATCCTTTAAGAGACCTTCCTGTTGTCTCAAGATTCGATACATCCGCTCTAGTTGAAATTGTTTCCTCTCTGTATTCTTTCATAACAGAGAATACTATGAAACTTATTAAGAAATAGAATAGCTTAGTTATCTACTCCACTTAAACCTCCAGTGCTAAATATTTTATCTGTTAATGATGACATTTTCTTTAAAAAGGCACCAACAAAACATGGCTAAATACTTGCTAACAGATATAATAAGTCTTTTCAAAAACAGACTTTGGTGTGATGTGAAACCATGAGATTCCTTACCTTTGGGTTACCACCTCCTTCTTTGGCAGCATACAGCATCTGCAGGGCAGATTCCGCCAGAGTTTTGGTCTGATCTAAGACAGTCATTTGCTGCTGGTGATCTAGGAGTTTGGATGTGACTCCAACAGAGGCAAGAATAAGTGGCTCAAAGTAGCTAGCAAGTTGAGTAACCTTTCAACAAACAGGAAACACAATTTGAATGATTAAAAGTGGCACGGTATCTAAATAATGATACACATACCAATTCAATCTAATAAATCTCACGTGAGATAACACACTGTGTTTGGACAATGCCATTTCTTCTCATTTCAAAGAAATAGTAGAAGAGGAATATACAGCTGTGCTATTCAAACACCATCAATATGGAGACTAATGCTTTTCAACTGTAAAATTAGCAGTGTCCCTTCAATTGTATTGCTGTTCTTGTATAGTTCTTCGTTATGCTTCTGTTCCTCTGATGCACATGATCACGTGATGATATTCTTGTCTATCAGCTGTGGCTAACCCATGCAGTGGGCTAGGTGGCCTGTGCCAACGGCCAATGCAAACACCAATGAATCCATCCATCCACCCATTATTACTTCTATAAAATCTATTTCAGGTGTATGGTAGCGCATACAAAAATCTTAATTTTCAAAAAACATCAAGATTACATACTGAACTATGCTAAAGCAATCATTGTCATTTTTGCAAAACAGTGTAAGTTTTGTTTTTTGCATGCTAAGCACACTTCCTGAACTATGGGAGTTTGGGGCAATGGAAAACATATAATTTCAGAACAACTAATGCTCATACTCTGAAATTAATATATACAGTAATATTAAAGAGGACTGAAGCGTCCATTGGAAATCTCCTGTGCATTACTCCTTCCAGTCTGGACGGTATGAGCACAAGAGCTTATGTCAAAGAGACAGGGAGAAGATTAGAATTAGATGAGGGGTGTGTGCTTTTATTACCATATCATCTAATTCTTATTCTAAGCATTTTTATGGCTACTTTTGTTGCAGGGAGAAGACATGCTGTGGCTGTACTGTTTTAAGCAGCTTGTCGATACTAAAATCTCTGTTACCAGGAATAACACTGATGGTTCAGGGAAGGATAAGCTTCACTAACAAAACTATTCTATTGGTAATCCATTTGAAAAATAAAAAAATAAAGAAAAAAAAAAAAAATATATATATATATATATTAACAATTGTCACTGGTACATGTAAAGTAGAACCCTTTTCATCTCTTAGTGAATTTTGAACAGAAGAGTTGTCTGATTTTATTTACCTTATGTCCTAACTGTGCAGCCTCCCCTCGAGCAGCTGTAGATATTGGATCAATAAGATGGCCAATCTCTTGTACTGTTGATGTCAGCTGATCCTGTAAAGCCTAAAAATGAACACTGTCAGTTATAATTGGGTGATTCTAGCCAAAAAATTCTAATGTCTGAGCTAACTTTCCTAATATTCACCAGGGAGACAAACAACAGAAACTGTGTATCAAGACAGTGAAGCTGTAGAAAGGACATCTTGCGAAAACCAAATTAAAATATGCAGAAAAATAAGTGGCACTCAACAGTAAAATTTTAAACTGTAAAGACTGATGTCTTTGAAGGTTTGGCCTTACTCTTTAGACCAGAATGCTAATAAGCCATTGGAACAAGAATAATCACTTCTTCTAATGTCTGAGCTACAATATGTAAAGAACAGTTTATGTTATCATTATCAGTAGTCTGGTAACTATACTAACATTAATAATAAACTGTACATGACAGCTTATTTTATGGGGTGCACTTTGGACCCCTTGGAGTAGCAAAAGAGAGAATGAAAACAAAAGTGAGTGCCATTATTGAGACTGTCATGTTAAATTCTGGTGTGTGTTCGGACCATAGTGTGGGCATTTATATATTTAACTCTTTGAGGACTGAATATTTTTTCCAAAAAGTTCAGTTTTCTGAAAAGCACACAAAGCAATGGTGTCACACATAAATCAACATAAAACGTCTGTTGCTATGTGCTGTGGCATATTATGATCTCAAGTGTCTGTGGTTCTTTGTGTAAAGAAAAACTTCCTAATGTTTGTGTGTAGTACTAGGGTGTTGTACCGTGTTAGCCATTATGAATGTAGAAAAAAACCAAGCAAAATGACAACCTTTTATTGGCTAACTTAAAGGATTACGATATGCAAGCTTTCGAGGCAACTCAGGCCCCTTCTTCAGGCATGATGTAATGTTTGTGTGAAATTTTCCCTTAACAAGTTTCCAACTGTGTCCCCGTGATCTTGATGGGCTCATTTTAACTCTTTCAGGACTAATACTTTTTCCAAAAAACTCTGTTGGCGCATGTTCAGCAACTCTGGTGGCAGTGGCTGTGCAGAGGTGCCTCGATGGCCAGCAGGAATGCACGGTGGGCTGGCTGCCTGGCTGTCTTCGCACAGCCGCTGGGCGGTGGTGGCAGTCGCAGTGTGATACAATATGGTACAATGTCATCATAAGTGGTGGGTCTCCCAGGCAAACGCTGCTGTAGGTGTATCAGCTACACAAACGTGTTCAACACCATGATCAACTGGGAACTGATCAGCTGATGCTGGTACCTCACTTCTGTTTTCAATGTCCATCTCCTGATCGCTTGCATCAAATTCCAAGTCCGGCAAGTCAGAGTCCGATTCAGTGATAATATGTAAAACGTCCATGGAATATTTTGTCTCTCGCCATATGTCGATGCCATTTTAGAGGTTCTTTGCTATTCGCTACTCACGCAGGGTAAATCAACAAAGCTACTTAACTTTCCTTCTAGCAAAGACAGTCAAACATAAACAGAAGGGTGAGTTGCAGTTTACGGCTGACTACCGTCCTTTTCCCCTGACTTGTGACAAAAGTCGACATCAGCCCTGAAAGAGTTAAAGAGCTTCTATAAAAAGCCAGATTTCCCCTTGGAGACAAATACATATTCTACCTGTTATTTTAAGTATCTATTCCATATTACATATACTAATGTCTAAGTTATGTGTTCATGTGTGTATATTATATAAATAACTATACATATACACAGAGTATATACAGTCCATAGTATAGGAGGTCCTGGTAAGCCCTGAGATGGCAAAACGTTTCTGTCTGTACAGGACACAAATCAAGTAGTAAGAGGAAGAAATAAAACGGCTTCTATTACAGAAGGATGGTCATGAAGCTCTTAGCCTTTAAGGCTACTACCACAAGCCAAAAGGGGGAGCTCTAGTCTGGTACCATCAGTCAAAATAGAGGCCAACTTCCAACCTGTGTGTCATTCTGGGGTGACTTGAAGTGACCCTAAAACTGGACATGGCACGGTGCTTAAAAGGCCCTTTTTGCTACAAAACTGTTGAACTTGGAATTAGGAGAAGAAAAAGGGTTTCAGCTGGTGGGAGGAAAAAAGGCCAGGGAGACTGGGAAAAAAGGTGTTGAATGTGAAAAGGGAGTGCACTTTAGAGTGTCTCAGGTGGGTTAAGTGCAATAGGAAAGGGACTGAAAACTCATTACAGAAGGTCAAAAGGACCTTTACATTTATTATTTTTCCTCCATTGTTTAGTACTTAATTCATCCTTAATCTTGCCTCCTTGTATTTAGTGCATATTTGATTGTTTAATAAAAAAAAAACTTTGAATACACATACACACATACATGCAAAAATTTGGGTACCCCTTTCCTTCAGTGCTTTGTAACAATGGCAGAAACACTGGACAATACGTAAATACAGTATACAGTAGACATCCAGCAGTAAATACACAGTGTTAAACGTATGCTATTTAAACAGAATTAGCCATTCAAAAAGGAAAGCACATAACTGGACATTTAAAGGGAAAAACTGTTAAATGCCAAAATGTCAGAGTTTTCTTAATGGGTCTGATTATTTTCTGGATTTCTTAGCATGAGTGAACTGCTTCATGCAATACCTCCAACTTTCTGAACAATGACTGGACACGTCATACTGAAAACACTCTGCACTACATTGCACTCTGTGCCAATTTTCTGTATGTGTTTATATAGATCAGCTTGTAAAAACAGTCAAGACACTTAGTTTAAAGTTTACAGATTTCATTGATTTAAAATATAAATTTAAATCCAGTTCAGGTAACATTTTCATGAAAGTTGACACATGCTTATGTAATGGCCTAGAATTCAGTGTTTTAAAGAAAAGACAAAATTCCTGGAAAATTCTGCTACAGGTTATTGTTGACGGCTATCTACAGGACATAAATATTTATCTGTCTTGCAAAAGAGTCACCTGCTTTGAATAATCAGACTCCTTTGATTAGTATCTCATCCACACACAATGTGGTGATGCAGAACTGCCTGCTTCCTTTGAAAATGGACGAGTTCTGGGGATATTGGTTTCTAATCAGGTACTTCTTGACAGCTGACAACAATACTATCGCTGAAGCAAAGTAAATGTGTTTACATGTTGTTCTGATAAAGAAGTTGGCATGCACCATTGTTTAACTGATGGTCATGTTGATCTATGCAGAGGTTGAAGCATTTATATATTTCTGGGTAAATGAGAATAAAGTTGAACAGAGAAGACTCGTGACTGCTGCCTGCTTCTTTTATGTTTTTTTTTTGACCATATTGGCTTGTACCCAGCCCAGGTTCCCCTAGGCCTGAGGCCGGTAACTCATATAATTGTTTTGAGTGTTTATTTTATGAAAACCCTGCTGGTGTCATTATTTCTATTTCCAATAATGTTGTTTAAACTTCAAATAACATTTGTGAACCATTTGATTTGGCAGAAGATATTCTTTAAAAAAATAAATAAATAAATAAAAAAGTGTTAATATGCATTTACAGCTTTCAGGCTCTTTATATTTATATTTACTGGAGTAGCCTTCTGCTGTTACAATACCTAAAATGTTTTGGACCTTTACCGAGAACAGAAAATGCTAGGTGGCAACTTTCACCAGTTCTTCTTGGCAGACGATTTTTGGGTGTCTCAGTTTGCTTCAGAAATAGTGCAGGAGATCCACCATGAAGGTAAAGTCAGGCAACAGCCATTTAAATTTCTATTCTTTTGCTGTACTGCTGTGTTTTTTGCACCATGCTTTAAATTCTTGTCCTGCTGAATGGTTCATTTTTGTTCCAAGTTTACTTTTTAAAAGGAATCAAACAGCAGTTTCTTGCCGCTTTCACTTTAGGTAATAATTTATTTTTTTTGAAGCTTTGCTTTTCAGGACTGTATTATGCAGAACTCTTTAAAGTGTTTATAAGATGCAATTTAACTGCACTCTCAGCCGCTGAGCTCTGTATGTCTCCCTGAATAAATTATCGGCCTCACATTGGATTTTCTGAAAGGCAACCTTATTTAGTCAAGAACCTTAGACGGATGAAACCTTCAACAGTGTTTCTATATTATATGAAAGAAAAATAGCTTAATGACAAAGGAAACTGCTGAGCTTTCAGTTATATGTTTTTCCTTCAGGTTCACCGGTTTATGAAGATCTTCACAAAGACATGAGATTTTTTTTTTTCTTGAAAGGAAGAAAGCCACAGCAATGGCAGACATACACAGGTGAGTCAGCTCCTTTTATGATTTAAGGAATTGATCAACATCTAAATTAACTCAGATCTTTCATTTCCAAAGAGATGAATACTTACATAAATAAGATACTTCCACTTGCATATTTGTGCAGAGTGGAATATATTTATGAAAAATATTAGATATAAAAAAGTGTAAACAATTCTCAGTACTATTCAAGACACATTATAGCTGGATTGCTTACACAACTGGAGTGCAGTGACGTATTGCATGTTGATTAGTACATACAAGTAAGAATATCATTGAATTCTGAACCTACGAACCATCTTATGATGTGTTTCGAAGGGGTGACCTGCACTTGCTTTCTGAGATTAGTAAACTTACTTTATAAGCAGTCATCAGGACTTAATAATGAGTTACTGTCCTGTATACTGCATCATACATACTGCTAACCTCCTCATTTTTCAACAATCTGCATTTACATGCACTTCTTACTATATGTCCAGAATTTTACTTTTTTGTTAAAAAATATGTGCAGTTCTTACTGTATGTTCAATATAGGAGTTTATGAAGATTTTTCACTTCCTGGCCATTTTTATTTAACATTATTAAAGGCTCTGTTATACATACAAAATGTCAATTGTTCCACAAAAAATGTAACAGGGAGATAAAGCAATCAAACTGTTTGTGGTGAAAAACACTTTGAGCTCTGTTCACTGAACTGCAAAATGAACATAAATTGGCAGCCCTACGGATGTGCTTGTTTTGTTCAAGCCAGAAATTAATTAGGCTGCCCTGTGTGGAGGGCAAAAAAAATCAAACAAACAAAAAAAAAACGCCAACACCAAACAGACGTTACTTGGAAACATTTCAGGAAGGCCCAGAAAGGCAGAATATATTCTTATTTTGTTGACTTTGCCCCCTCTAGCTCTAGTGTTGGGTTGCGAGTTTCTACTGTTTATACTGAGAGTGTGTTGTGTGCAATGTGCTCGATCCCCATTCACTCTATTACTCTATTTACAGCGGTGGGCCACAGCCCGCTCTCATGATCGCACTCAAGTTGCTTAATTCACTCAGGGTCCTCCCAACAATCGTACTTGAGTAACCAAGAGGGATGGCACTCTAACAACCTTACTGGATTCACCAAGGGGGAAACTTTGGTGGCTCACAATGACCTTTATAGGAAGAAAAAAAACAATGCTCTAGCTTACCATAGAAAAACAACATCCTTAAACCCGCTTAATGTAATTCGGTGACGCAGAGGGCTGCTGGAGCATATACTGTGACAACTGGGTACAAGGAATGGATTATAGTGACGGGTAACCCATGAGCAATTTGTTCTTTTTGAACGACTCTTGTAAGTGTATCATATGAATCGACTGACGAGTACAAAAAAATCATTCCTGTGGAGCTCAACAGGAGTGCTAAAGCGAATGAGTCTTTTGTTTCGCTGACAGTGGTAAATGTTAAACATGCCTGAATCACAAGTCTGGACTCACTTCACTTATGATTTCATTATGGCAATATCGATGAACAACAACTGTCACTGATGATTTTCTCATTCATCAATAAAAAGCACAAGACAGTAACGACACATTTATATTAGTATAAATTGGTTTGTTTTGTACAATTTATTATTGGAATTTTTAAAAACAATGATAAAATTAAAGCATGAATATTGCTTTGTACATTCAACAAATTAGTCACACAAAACTGATTCTTATAAAAATATTATTCGAATTCCTAACAATTATTGCTTTCACCTTTACTTTAGTGCAGACCTTTTTATGACTCATCGGTTGTACTGCTCACATGTTATTATCTGATTCGATTGGGTCAAACTGAAACACTACCCAAAAATCAGTTGGACAATTCTCATTCATTTGATTCATGGACGGAATCATTACCCACAAATAAGTCACATAATTCTTGTTCAGTTGTGATTCTGTAACATAACATTGTTTTAATTATGCATCTTAAAGGTGTTGTCATGCATTGTGTTGTAAAACAGAATAATGGCATATGAATTATCATTATATCAAATATATAATAAGTATGTACATTGTCAAGCATGCGCACTGGAGGACCACATACCTGGCTCTGATAAGGTAAGTGTTTTCATTCGACGAGAGGAGGTATTGGTAGTAATTTATCTTCTCTTTCCACTACAGTTCTGAAAAGACACTCAAAGAAGATGCCTAGCCCTGTCCACAGTGCCCAGAGAATGCCCTGTGCTCCATATGCTCTGGAAGCCATTAAAATGGGCAGTCCCTGAAAGGTAGTGCTCTTTTGGACCCAACCTTCAATGTGGGCAGAGCTCCTGCTGAAGGAATTTTATGTTAGACTAAAGATAGGCTGCAAGAAACCCACAGTTATCTTGATGCAAAGGGCATTATTTATTTTGTTTTTTCTTTTTTTGTGCATTTTAAATAGGGTAGCCCAATATTCCTTCTGGCACCTTCTGGTCTGTTCAACCAGTCACAACACACATTCGGTGCACAGTAGGGAACCAGCAGGGCATGTCAGTTTATGTAGTCCGGCAGAGCAGTCCTGCTGGGGTCACTGGATGCCACAAGAGGGCGCTGTAGGGAGACAAGCTCCCTATTATGAACTTCCGTGTGATCCGGAAGTGCTTTCATCGGGCAGTCGCTCTGGCACTGGAAGTACTCCCGGGTCTGTAATAAAAGGGACCGCACTCCCTTATTCAGGTGAGTCAGAGCTGGGACGTATTGAAGCAGCAATTAAGTGGAGAAGGGAAGAGCAGTAGGGAGAAAGAAGAAATTGTGAGAGGAAGATCTGTATTTGCTTGTGTCACATTTGGAGGTACTTAAAATAAAAATAGTTGAACCTGGGACTGTACAAGTGGGTTCATGTTGGGCTTTGGGGCTCGCTGACGCCCTGGGTTTATCACAATATATATATACACACATATACATACATACACACACACACACATATTTTCATAGCAAAATACCCGCGCTTTGTAGCGGAGAAGTAGTGGGTTAAAGAAGTTATGAAAAAGAAAAGGAAACATTTTAAAAATAACATAACATGGCTGTCAATGTAATTGTTTTTTCACTGTTATGAGTGTTGCTGTCATTATTTCTTTCAATCAGGTTTGCATTTGGAGGGTGTGTTGTGTTCAAGTTACATTCCGCGTTTGCCAACCATTGTAAAGATACAACAGGTTTCATTGATAACTTTGTGTCCACGTTGTCAGAGTTGAAAAATTCATAAACATCGAAGTGTCCACTTCCCAAATAGCTACCTGTGAATGTTTAACAGGCATTCCCGCTTGTCCAAAGGTGTAAAATATTTCCCCATTTCTATATACTTGAAAGCGACAACGAAACAATTCTGCAGCAGCTGTAAGTTCACATGTAGAACCATAGGTTGAGAGCTTAAGCATTTCACTGCTATAGTGGTCCTGTGTAGTATAATTGTCTCCTGTGCCGTCATCAGTCCACACCTTGAACCTGTCCCAGTCATTCAGTACATAAGACACAATGTCTCTGTGGATATCAAGGCTGAGACTGATATGGCCATGCAATAAGTAGTAAGAGAGAGAATGGAAGAGGCAGGCACAATCTCGGGGCATGGAAACCACTGGGTATGAGTCGGTGAAATTGTGATCAACGGTGATCACTGGAATAGACATGTTATTTGGGGTAAACTTGCACCCATTGAGAAAGAAAGTACGAAGAAAGGCGAGAAATGGTGGAGCAGGGAATGAAGTAAGGAAGCCCAACAATGACAGCCTTGAAGCGGTGGAGTAAAAGAAAAGGCAGCAGTCACCAGCAGGAAGACGTGAAGGAAGGAGAACAATAACAGGTTTGAAGTGGTGGAGTAAAGAAGAAGGGAGCAGTGAGGACGACGAACAGCTGAGGAAAGTAAGGAACCGAGTGAGGAGGTACGTGAGCGCGGGATATCGTTAATGTATACAGGCAGAGAGCCAAGCAGGATGTTGTTAATGTATATAGACAGGGAGCCAACCACGTGGTAGATGCGTGGACAGTGGCCATGCGTAAAAAGGAAGGGGGACCGGGATGGCCCTTGTGCGTCTCTGCCATGAAATAAATTGTCTGTTTACAGAAATAAGCAATGAAACCACCCAAAGGAGAGGTCAGTTCCGAATGTTCCTTACGGCATAATGGTGAGAACTGCCAAAAAGAAGATGTTATTTTTTGAAAGTTCATTACGGGGCATGGCACAAAATGAAGCATACTTAACGTTTGTAAGTACAGTGTAAAGGATGAGCATGGGAAATTTGGGCTTCCTACATATATTGGAAGTTGCAGAAATAGTGAGGACGGGTTTCCCCTATCTATATATATAGTTTAGGGGGTTCACCCGTTTCCCCCACCTTGGGCGTTGCAATAGGACATGAAGCATACCTAACTTTTGTAAGTACACTGCAGGAATGAGCATGCGAAATTTCACCTTCCCACCTATATGGAAAGTGGAAGAATTAGTGATGAGTCAGTGAGGGCTTTGCATTTTATATGTACTGTATATTTATATATAGCCACAGCATCAGGACACCAGAAGTGCTACTGAGGTTTGCATAAAAGGAGCAGCCATGCTTCAATCAAGGAGCCACAATTGAGCACAGAAGGAAAAAGCTTGCTGGAGGAGTGGAGGGGAAAAGCTGGAGAGCAGACAAAGACATTAGTTTTACTGTGCTTGTAACTGTAACTGTGATTGTGGTTTGGGAAACCCTTTCCTGTAAGGGTTTACCACAATAAAATATTCTTGTTGAGTGCTAAACTTGGTTAACACATTGTACATGGAGCTAATTTACAATTATCAGTAGCCCTAACATGTATGTCTTTGGGACACAAGAAACAAAAACTGAAGCAATCACAGAAAAATACACCCAGGGGAAAAAACTGCAAATTCCATAAGAACAGCAAAAATGATCAGGATGCTGACTCTGTGATGGAGAGGTACAAGCCACTGTGGCATTGCCACCAAACAGCCCCTACAGGTTTCTTTTACCTCCATGGTTTTTTCTGTGTGCTATGGCCATCAAGAGAGCCCTCTATTATCAGACTGCGCTCAACGAAATCACAATAAAAGTTACTTTTAAACTTGCTTTTACCTCTAATGAGATTTCTTCTCTCTTAGGGAGGTTCTGACTAACAGCTGCAAGGGATGCTTGCTCAATATCTCGGATACACTTATTAATGTTGTCAATGGAGTAGTCGCATTCTCTCTGGCCTGGAGCCTTGTCCCTTAAAAAGAAAAAAAAAATGCTGTAACTGAAATAAAAAGAAACATTTGTACTTCATTATCCATTCTTACTGAAAAAAATGGCAATAATTAATAAGCAAATAAATATTCAATAAACCTGGGCAGAACTAAAGAGCTGATATGTAAAATGTGATATGTAAAAAATGTGATATGTAAAATAATATAGGAATAAAGAAAACACAGATAACTCAAAACCTACAAAAAGGTTTGCCTAGGAGCCACGGAATAAATAATAATAAAACTATTACAGTAATCCCTCCTTGATCGCGGGGGTTGCGTTCCAGAACCCCCCGCGATAGGTGATAATCCGCGAAGTAGAAACCATATGTTTGTATGGTTATTTTTATATATTTTAAGCCCTTATAAACTCTCCCACACTGTTAACATTATTAGAGCCCTCTAGACATGAAATAACACCCTTTAGTCAAAAGTTTAAACTGTGATCCATGACAAGACAGAGATGACAGTTCTTTCTCACAATTAAAAGAATGCAAACATATCTTCTCTTCAAAGGAGTGCCGTCAGGAGCAGAGAATGTCAGAGAGAGTGAGCGAGATAAAAGCAAACAATCAAAAAATCAATACGTGCTTTTGTGCTTTTAAGCATGCCGACGCACCGCGATAAAGCGGCATTTTGTAGAGGAGCGTCCGTATCCTCTAGGCAAACAGCCTCTGTGCAAACAGCCCCTCTGCTCACACCCCCTCCGTCAGGCAGAGAGAGAGAGAGAGAGAGACAGAAAAAAGCAAACAATCAAGCACCGCGCGGGAAGCATATCGTATATCATTGATGAGTTTTATTTAATACGTAATACATGCTCTGGTTGGGTAGCTTCTAAGCCATCCGCCAATAGCGTCCCTTGTATGAAATCAACTGGGCAAACAAACTGAGGAAGCATGTACCATAAATTAAAAGACCCATTGTCCGCAGAAATCCGCAAACCAGCGAAAAATCCGTGATATATATTTAGATATGCTTACATTTAAAATCTGCGAAAGTCGAAGCGCGATATAGCGACGGATTACTGTACATACGAATATAAGCTAAAAATAAAAAAAATATTAAATTCTTCATACGCACACAAATACTTCTAATAAAAAAATATTTTTGTATTGATTCAACAAAAGAGGAATGCTTCATGCATTTCTTGTTTATGTTTGTTGTATTTAACAAGAATGTTGATTTTCATTCACACAGGTTTGTTTGAAACTATAAAATCTGTAACAAAATAGCTCTGAGTCGCAGCAACCTACCTGATGGATGTGATCAGACTCTTAATAGAATCTGAAACGGTCCTGGAATGACCAGCTAGTATAGACCAAGTAGGGGGGTCCTTAGGGTTTATGACCAGAGAGCGCGCTGTTTTAATTAGGGAAGCAGAGCTGTCCAGCATGGCTCTGGCTGAACTAAGGATTGGCTCCTGGGCTGCAGAACCCTACAGAATACAAGAAGAAAACAACTTTAAACATTTGCTGATTGGTAATCAGACTATGGGTTAAATGCTAGTTTACAAATTACTAAAAGTTCTCCAGTTATTTTTTGTGTGTTAAAAATAAAAGTAAATTTAATTTTTATTTCTGACAAAACCTGATTAAAAATGAATAAGTCCTACCATAATACAGAATAGCTCTTCTAGTACACTATGATAAGCACATACCAGAACACATTCATAGTTCTTTATCACTTATGAATATAAGAATAAAGCTCTCAAAGAAGTCAAAGACCAATAAATGATTAATCTGATTGTTTATGGAATAAAAATACTTAAATTTATATTTTCTATCAAGTTTACATTTTGGTAAAATAGACTTATTCTATTTATCATTGCAGTCATAAGTGAGATTAATTTTTGACTCAAAGCTGATAAATATAATTGCACGAACAAATTCAAAGCATACAAAAATATTCAATGAAATATTCAAGCTTATTGGACTTTCGGCATTCTCCATGCAGTTATTGTATTAGAAGCATCAGTATATGTCCATCAACCTTCAGTTTTTCCATTTTATTTTCAAAAATAACTAATGAGCACCTAGTAGACAAAACTCTTACAGGGCAGAGCTGCTGAGTAGAATTATATACAGAAAACCAACAAATATTTTACAAAGGGTGATCAAAAACTTGGGGGACTAACTCTTGATGCTCAGTTTTGTAGTTGGAGGCAGTTTGTTGCAGGATATTCCAATGAGTCGTAAGTCAGAGATCTCCTGTTTATCTTTATCTGATCTAACTTATTACCATACTTGAAAAGCAAGTGCATTACACATTCTGTCATGATTTAAGAAGTGTGAGTTTAAGTTAGATTCATGGAATTACAAAGATACTGTAACTAATCAGCACTACAGCAACTCTGGTGAATCTGTTAAGCAGCAGCATTAACTAACAACACCATGTTTGCCAGTAGCTAGGCATCTCTTCCAAAGTAGATATCTGTGACTTTGACAATTTTCAGAAACTCTTGAAGAACAGATTTAGTGTCTCTCTGAACTCCAAAGGAGAAGGGTCATCTGGAAGACATAGTATAAAATGTCTGCTTATAAAACAAAACTTTGTCAGGATCGGTATATATCCTGTAAATTCTTAGATTTCCTCATTTCAGCTTGGCCTTCTGATTGTAATATATAAAAATCTTTGCAATTTAATTGATCTGTATTAACTTTCACTGCAAATTTTCTTTGTAAGGTGCCATTAGGGAAGGAAGAATGTGGAGTTTTAAGGTAAGGTTCACAATTAGCTAGTAATAATTCCTGAAGGTGCAGAAGAGCAGCAACAGATTGTAAGTACTTCAGTCCCTCACTAATGCAAGCTGTCCTACAATACGTTCCCAAAGTTATGCTAGAGTCTTACGGCTTAAGTAATGTCTTTTTTTCCCCATACTGCAAATTCTATGCAATGCATTGAAACTTGTTTGACATGCAAACATTTTGATTAGATGAATTAGCATACGTATTGCATGAAGAATAACTCTTGTTATTTAATCATCTCATTGTTCAGACCAATTTTGCACTTATTTTAAACTGTTAACCATTTCGACAATACAGTACCTCTACACTTATCTGAGCAGGTATGCTGACAAATTCAGGGTTGGAGGCAAAGGCAGTCAAATTTTCCACTGCCTCAATTAACGGAGCTGTAGCTACACGACATCTGTCACGATTGTCATCAGAGAAATCCCCATCCAAGGCCTACAGGAGTAAACCAAAACAATAATAAGTACATACTGTTTCAGCCTTAATCTTCTTATTTTCTCTGTGAAGAAGAGACAAATATTAAAATGAAAAAAAACAAGACTCGATACCAAAGGAATTCAACATCATTGGCTGCAAAGAACCTTGAAACAAAATTGCATCTAAATGCTTGACAGTTATATTCAATATTCACTATATTTTTATTTTATTTTTCCTCTCTTCTTAGCTGGCTTGGGCCTATGTGATCCTTGGCTTGAGAAACAAGATGTCTGTTGCTTTTAAGGGCAGATGGATGGCTGTGGTGGGCCCCGGTGGAGGGGTGTTTTGGGGGTTAGGGGTGTTTTTTATTGTTATTGATTATGTTTATATTATTAATATTTTCTATTGTTTTCTTTCTTGGTTACATGATTTATGTCATTTGACTGCATATTACATTACCTTGTCTTATTATGGTAAATACAAATTTGATGAGAAATTTTGTGTGCGTGTGTGTGTGAAAGTGCATCTGGAAAGTATTCACAGCACATCACTTTTTCCACATTTTGTTATGTTACAGCCTTATTCCAAAATGGATTAAATTAATTTTTTTTTCCCTCAGAATTCTACATACAACACCCCATAATGACAATGTGAAAATAGTTTACTGTTGCGCTGTGAATACTTTCCGGATGCACTATATATATATATATATATATATATATATATATATACATACACGATATATACAGTATATACATACATACATACACACACACACACACATATAATTTTGCACTATTAGTATTTTGAAACAACACTCCTACATGTATAATCTGAGCCAAGTATGCAATTATGGTAAGAAAAGCTGTCAATGAACACATTTAAACACATTTGTTGCCATTTGCGTAGATTCTCTGCAGTTTAATAAAGTCATACTGACTATGCATTTGCACTTTTCTGAATGCAGGGCAGTAGTCCAGGATTAGGAAAAATATTTTTTGAGCATGCTCTATTCAGAAGCTGGTACTCCATTTTATTAATCACTAGCTAGTTGGTTATGCTTTGTATTAAGTAACCACATCACTATCTAAATTTGTTCACACATCCCCTTTAATTACTTTATTGTTCACCATTGATCAGTGCAGACATCACACTTTAACTTGTATGAAGTTTTTAGTGTGAGGGTTTATACAGAAACATCTACTGGCATACAACAGATGTACTAAATGACATAAAGCCATATAAGAAAGAAAAACAAAGTATGAGAAAAGGATCCTGTGATTTTCAAAGCCTACAAAGTCTCAGAGTTAGTTGCAGTTTATGATTTTTTTTAATTACATTCATATGTTTTAGTAGACTTGTGAATAAACAAAGGTAAAAAAGAAATAAAGGAGTAACAGTTTTATGAAAGGTGTTGTACATGCAAGTAAGAATTTCTCACTACTCTGTACACAGGATAATGCTGCTACTGCACAAGATAAAACATAATTAAAGGAAACAGGGTTTCAATTATATCAAATAACTACAAATTTAGTATTGTGTTTTCTATGGCAAACTTGCACTTTTTAATTTAGTTTAACATTGGTTGATGAAATGATACCAAATACTGTACATTCATTTAAAATAAATTTAAATACATTTAAAATAGTGAATTATGACAAATATTAAAACTAAAACTGGGGCAAAGATGTATTAATAAATAACGTTTTTGTGAACTATTGTAACATTGCTCTTCCTGATTGCACCTAAATCATACAATCATTGGCCATTTTATTAGGTACTGGAATCTAACACTAGACAGACATTTCACCTATGGAATGGATTGAACAGAGTGCTGAAAACACCAGTTAGGGATTCTGGTCAATGTTGAGTCAATAATATAACACAATTCCTATCGATGTTTCAATTATACATTGATACTGCAAGCCTCTCATTCCACTTCATCCCAAAGGTGCTCCGGGGACAGTGCAAGACTGTGTGTAAACTGATCTTACAAGGCAGGATGGATCCATAGATTCAAGTTTTTTTTTACACTAATTCCTGCCTTTATCATGACCAAGTTGCAACAGAAATGGAGTTTGTTAGATTTTGTGATTTTTAAATCATCCAGTTTGGGTGATTATGTGCCCACTGCACCTTTATCTTATTGCTCTTTGGAAAATGAGTGGAACCTATGTAGTGTGCAGATAGTATAATCAGTAATGATTATGTTACTGAGAGGTATGCTTTACATAGACATTGTGAACACCAAGGACGACAGAAGGGCACCCCGACTGGATGGCAGCATGACCTTCTACCAAGATGGAAGGTGCCAGGATATGGACAATCACAAGCCAGAGACCAGTAGAAATTTCATCCTTCATACTTTAGGTGGCAGTGGTCTGACGGTGGCATCCCAGTTTGGACACCCGCAGGGGTTCATGGGAACTGGAGTCTGGAAGAGCAGCCCTGTTGAGGTTCCTGGGTGCCACAAAGGGGGTGCTGTCAGTAGAGGACTGTCCTAGTTCTCAAACAACCCTGAAGTGCTCCTCAACGAGTTATGCCAGGTCCAGTAAAAAAAACAAAAAAAGGAGCTCCTTTTATACTGGCGACACTCGACTGGAGGCAGAAGTTTATTATTTCACAAGATTATTGGCTCTACTTTATTGTATACACTGCTTGCTGTATTAAAAATCCATTACTTGAACCCATGACTGTGTTGAGCATTATTGGGTCTGGGGTGCTGCAACGCCCACTACTGGTCACAACATATATATTATGTTTTGTATGTTTACTTATTTTATCTCTGTCAGTTGGTCATTGTCCAACCCGCTATATCCTAACACTTTGGTCTACTCGAGTCAATCCCAGAAATCACTGGGCATAAGGCAGGAACAAATCCCAGGCAAGGTGCCAGCCCACCGCAGGACACACACACACCAAGCACACACTAGGGACAATTTAGGATCGCCAATGCACCTAACCTGCATGTCTTTGGAGTGTGGGAGGAAACCCACGCAGACACGGGGAGCTCCGCACAGGGTGGATCCGGGAAGTGAACCCAGGTCTCCTTAATGCGAGGCAGCAGTGCTACCACTGCGCCACCGTGCTGCCCTATTTTATCTCTGGATTTACCAAAATAAGATAAAACTGAAGGTCATGCAAAAAATCTTAAATACAGTGAGTGTAAGAGCCAATCTTAGAAGTTAACGTTTTGAGTTAAACTCATATTAATGTTTGCTTAATTTGAATAGAAAATAAATTTCTTCCATAGTCATAGACAATGGTATAGTCTTTTCCCCCTATCAGTAAGTCAGTAAGAGATAGAACCTTCTTGCTATAACTGAGATACAGCGTGATAATCGAGTCAGTTGTGTTTAGAACAGGTCCCAGTAAACAGGGACGTGAAAAACCCATTTTCAACTTAGAAATGAGGTAGGCATACAGTTTTCTGACTGTTGTCATTTTAAAATGTTTCAGAAACGTTTGAAGTGATTTTCTCACGAATTGAAATGCAACAGGATTTAAGCTTTGAACAGAACTTTTCTTAAAAAGAATTTTTTTTTTTTTTTCTATTTTAATTTTCTTTGTTGTGTGAACTGTTTTACTTTCAATTTTAACTAAAACTTTTAAAAACAAAGATATTTTGTCTGTGGAATCATTTTGGTGCGTCAGGCTTTTGTTGAATCCCATTTTTTAAGTCAGAGCTGCTGAACTTCGGTAATTTTGGAAAAACGCAGCTACAGTGAGAGAGAAAGAAGGGGTCCCATCTTGTGCTGTTCTGTTGGTATTAAAAAAGTCATTCAGCTTTGAAACTTTTGTCCAAACCAAAAACCAAGCTAAGTGTTATTTTTCTGTAATGGTCAAGTACTTTATCCTTTATGGCGTGTTTTAAGGTATATGTGTGTGTTTCTGGCCTACCGCATACTTTTTAGGGAGTATGACCTGTGGCTGTGGTAGCCTGTTTCCTTCAAAGTCTGATGCACTCTGTGTTCAGAGAAGCCCTTCTGGACATCACAGTTAAGAAGAGGTGCTGTACCAAGTATTTGTGGCCATTCTGTTAAGCTTGAACGCCTGTGGCCATTGGGCTCTGACTTCTCTTATTAACATGTTTTTTTGTCCACAGAACTGCTTCTCCCGGGATGCTTCTGTTTACTGCACTATTCTCAGTAAAGTCTAGAGACAGCAGTGAAGGAAAATCCCAAGAGGGTATCTGATCTGCAATGCTGGAACCACAAGGTCTGTCACCAACAATTAAGCCACACAAAGCCACTTAGATCACATGTCTTTGCCATTCTAATATTTAGTCAAACAACAAAACCTTTTGATGATGTCTGCATATTATTATACAGTGCCTGAAAACAATATTCAGATTTCTTCACTTTTTACACATTATGTTGCAGCTTTACACTAAAATTGTTTACATTCTTTTCTTTCCTCATCAGACACACTCAATACCCAAGAATAACACAGTGAAAACTAAGATTTTAAAAACTGATGGCCTTTTTATTAAAAAAAAAATTGGTCATAACACTCAATTTACAAAATGTTTAATGCAAGCATGGCAGCTATGATGGGGTTTGAGGTTTAAACAAATACAAACATTTTTGGGTGTCAGATCTGGTCCTGGTAGTTTACACGTCAAAAAATGGGTGAGCTTCTTATTGAATATTTCAGAATGATTCGTCATTTAAGCATGGTGACACTTTCAAAGCAATCTTTGTTATTTTCAGTGGGTAGTTATGTCAGCTTATACTTTATTCTTCATTCTCTGTGCTTTTAATCTCCCTGCAGTGAAAATGATTTAAGGACCCCCCTGCTGTGTATAATACAAATTATTAATACAGGTATTTGTAAAATTATAATATAAAATAGAATAAAGTGAGGATGAAGTCACAGAGTTTAAACTGATTGACTTGTTAATATTGGTATATCCAACTGTCTTTCCAAATGAACTTAACAATGTGGAGGTATGACAGGGAACTATCTAACACTTCCATTTAACACAATATGAGATGAAGGGAGGCCACCGTACTACCGCAAATGGCAGATGACTACACAACGTAAGCAGTGACACTGCCGATATAACAAGCATAGCTCTACTGTTGAATTTATATAACAGACAAGTATAGTACTGGCAAAATGTGCTACAGCAAAGGTACCAGTATTCTTACTAGTATTTCTAATGGTGGTCAAACATAACAAATGGACAGGCAAGCCTATACCTTCGTATGACTAGACACAAACATCTACCTTCTGGTTTTTGAAAAAAAATTGAAAATTGGACTACTGTATTTGTCTGCACCTATATTTCAGTGTAGTAATTAATACATTATTAAATTTAGCATGCATTTGTGTGTATTTTGCATATTAAAATATCACAGACTGTTGGTCTAGTACTTAAATCTAAGTACTGAAGCATCATCTAATGGCAATATGCATCCTTGATGTCAACATCAACACGCTCACACAAGGGCATCATTCTCAACATACTTATTCCAAGACGCTAGCTGTGTATACTAATAAAACATATTGCATTTTTTATTCCAACAGATGGCAAATGCAATCAATGCTACATAACAAAATCTTAAACAGAAAAAAATCCTATTGGAGTCAAATGGGTGTCACAGGGAGGGAAGGAGGTGATGGTAAAACCGCAGTGGTCTCAATCTCAGGACCTGAGAGGTCTACATGCCCTCTTTATAGCTGTTCCTGAAATACGTAATTTATTTACATGATTTATTCCTGCTGGTTTACATTAAAGAGAACTAACCACCAGAATATTTAATGGAATAAGATTAGTACTCTCTGTATCATTTGTTTCTACTTCCTATCTTTTTTCTATTCAACTTCTCTTTTATTTTCTTATAGTTTCAAAGTCTCTCTGTTGTCACAGTTATGAGAATCTTTGTAGCAGATTCTCAGTAGCAGGGCTAATGTTTGCAATGTTTGCAATGTGACTGTAATGTATGCCATGATTGATTTTGCAGGAAAATCTCCCACTGATCTCCTTGACTTCCTTCATCAGAAAAATCTAAATGAGAGCATGGGGCAGCTGTTCACATTGGTATATTTGGCGGTGACCATTCCCGTGTACACTGCTTCTGTCGAGCGGACATTTTCAGCCCTAAAGCGAATTAAAACTTATGCCAGAAATACGACAGGGCAGGTTCGACTTTCAGCATTAGCTTCGATGGCGATAGAAAGGGACTTTTTGATGGAACTGAAGCGCACGGATAATCTATA
>JANRMT010062828.1:5781105-5806105 GCA_026402145.1 Polypterus bichir lapradei | reverse complement strand
CGGAACTGTCATCTCTGACTTGTCATGGAGCACGTTTAAGCTCATGTGTTTGCAGTGTTTGAATAAAAATCCTTCTTGTTTCTACGACCTCCTGTGTCTCTGTGCAAATCTGTGACCCAAGCGTGACAATATATTCTGACGCTGACGTTATATATTCCAGCGCTGAGTTTATATATTCCGACGCTGACTTTATATATTTAAGTTTTGACTTTAGGTGGCAGTGTGACAAAGTTGCTTCGGAAGACGGCGTTAGCCGCGGAGCTCAGCTCAGAGCGAAATGAGGTAAATGGGAGGGGATATGATGATGTGACTCCTCCACCTGCCTTAACTGTCAATCCCCCACAAACACAGTCTCTCGGAATTTGCATAAGCACACCCCTTCACCTGCAATTTTAACTTAGTTACAAAGTGATCAAAACTCTCATTTATATCCTGCATCCTCTCATTAAACTTGTATCCCGCATTACCCGTCTGCATGAAAAACGCCAGCGGCAGCCTGTCTATTAACTTAATTTAAAGTTTAGGTTTATACCTTGCTTTGTTTCCGAAGTAGCTGCACTGATGAATATGGTAGTATATGTCACTCGCTCGCTTCTTATTGTTTCGCTGCCTTCTCAATTATATAATGCATGTTTTCTTCAGCGTATTTTGGAGCTCTTCCTGGTTTTCTACATAGTGCGTTGACAGTCAGTTTACGTGATTACGTGGGTGGCGTGATGATGTCACACGAAACTCCGCCCCCACGGCTTTCAAGCTCAACTCCATTACAGTAAATGGAGAAAAATACCTTCCAGTTATGACCATTACGCGTAGAATTTCGAAATGAAACCTGCCCAACTTTTGTAAGGAAGCTGTAAGGAATGAGCCTGCCAAATTTCAGCCTTCTACCTACACGGGAAGTTGGAGAATTAGTGATGAGTGAGTGAGTGAGTGAGGGCTTTGCCTGTTATTAGTATAGATATATACTATATATATGGTTATGTTGGGGGCCTCGGGTAGAGGGCTTGGAAGCCCAGCCCTGTAGGGACCCGTGGCCACCACCAGGCGGCGCCCCGATGCCGGTTTATCCCGTGTGGTCCCCGGCCGGGACGCCTTGGAGGACCAGAGGAGGGCGTGTGCCTCCTCCAGACCGAGAGGGGGCGTCCGTCCTGGTTATGCAGGAGGCCTCGGGTTGGGGGCTTGGAAGCCCAGCCCTGTATGGACCCGTGGCCACCGCCAGCCGGCGCCCCAGTGCCTTATCATCCCGGGAGCCCGGCACTTCCGCCACACCAGGAAGTGCCGGGGGGAAGACGACAGGGGACACCCGGACGGCTTCCGGGTGCGCAGCCGGCACTTCCGCCACACAGGGGTGTGGCCAAGACTAATTGCCGGGAAGCAACTGGAGCCCATCCGGGTTCCCATAAGAGGGGCCGCCTCCCTCCAGTCATTGGTGGATGTCGGGTGGAAGAGGACAGAGCTGGAGAGAGGACGGGAGGCGGCCAAGAGAGAGAGAGAGGCACAGTGACTGAGAGGCCTGGACTTCGGGGGAATCGGTGCGAGAGGCACTGGGGGTGCACGTGAGCACTATTTGTGTAAATAGTTTGAAAATAAACAGTGTGTGGTGAAAATATGATGTCCGTCTGTGTGTGTCCGGGCCAGCGTTCACAATATATATATGACAGCAACATTCATAACAGTGACAAAACAATTACATTGACAATCATGTTACGTTATTTTCAAAATGTTTCCTTTTCTTTTTCATTACTTCTTTAATACACTACTTCTCTCCTGCGAAGCGCAGGTATTTTGCTAGTATATATATATATATATATATATATATATATATATATATATATATATTACGCGTGGAAGTGTGTGCTTCTGTCCGGCCCGGAAGTGAGAGGTATAGTCGGGGGCACTGCCTCCGAAGAAACAGAAAACTCACTTATTCACTAATAACACAAGCAAGGCCAGCTCAGAAGAAGGACAAAGTTGCTTAGCCGCTAACATTGACAAAACGGTATCCCTTTTACTTTTCCTCCTGCTGCTAATGCACAAGCGATGTGAGCACATCTGCAAAACGAATCTTCCTAAGGAGAGAGACGCCCAAAAATCTCATTTCAATTTTATTCTGACAATTTTAATAGTTTCTAGGACCCCGGGCTTTTTACAGCAATGGCTTACACAGCTAGTATACATACACACATACTGTACATACATACAGACCACACCCACCACACAACAAACCACCTGGATTGGGATCTGTGTCCTGGCGTGCAATGGGTGACACCTCAGCACCACACTGAACAGTGTTGAGTGTTTTTTTTTTTTTTTTACAGTGGTTGGAGCGCCAATCCTGCCACCAATCCACAAGATTTCCCTGCAAGTTGGAGGACCTGCTTGATGGGCTGGATGCAGATTAACATCATGCCCAGGATGGAGCAATTGCAGGTTAAGGGTCTTGCTCAAGATAGATAGATAACATTTAGTTTAAAAATACACCAGAAAATCGATTCATTTAACATTCAGTGATACTATAGAGAAACTCAGACAACATTAATGTATCTCTTCTATAAAACAAGCTCACCTTTATGGTCTTCACCAAGTTTGCTGTGCTGTTTGCAACCTCTTTGGCAGACTGCACAAAATGTCTCTTTGCAACAGGATTGGCAGTTTTGGAGGACGCAATACGGCAGGCATTACACAAAGCAGACGTATGCTTGGCAACAATGGTAGCAGCAGACAACACCTAAAAACAAAACCAAAAAAAAAGGTAATTTACTTGGAACAACACTTAGAATCTTTTTTTTTATTACAGTATGTCAGATTGCCAAGAAGGCAAGGAGATGCCAAGGATAGATAGAGATAATGGATGAACAATAGGATAAAGATTTTGAACACTGTGCATTTTGTTGGAGAAGCCACAGCAGAAAGAATGTAGACAAGTAGCCAGTAGGGAGTTGTATATGTTGGAAGTTTATAGAGTGGGAATCCCACAATAAGAAGGAGGAATGCAAGCAGCCATTAGATTGCCATTTGGTATGCATGTTTATGGAATGCTCTGAAAGTATTTATTAAGTAGGGCATTGATTCAACAGAATTGAAAGAGTTCGCCCAACCTGCTGCATGAAATCATATGCTACAGTTGAGTTGAAGTCCTGCTGAATATTTTCAATGGCAGACAAGTACTTTTGCCACCAGATACGCAACAGTGTGCTGGGAGACCTGGGCCCACCAGAAGCAGCTGTGGGGAGTTGTCCACAGGAGCATTGGATCCAAGTTTGCTCTAGAAGTAACCTAAGGAAGGCTATAAAGCCACCCTTCAGCCAACAGAGGTTTAACTGGGAGGTAGTGCAGCCAGAGGAGAAAGACAGACACAGATTGTGTTAGGGAGATGAACATGATAGTCAGAGTGTGTATGAACAGATTCTTAACTGGAACAGCAACCCTACAGTTTACACATGAGCTTGAAACGTGTTTAGATCTGCCCAGAGAGACAGCAAAGTTTAATTTCTGTTTGTTCTTTTGTTACATTGTATTATTTCCTTGAGTTTCCCCTTACTTATGTTTTTTTCTTGACAGAATAAATAATTTTTTTGTTATGAAACAAAAGAAAGTGTTGAAAGTGTTATGGTATTTCTGTTCTGGGTCTGGGTGACAGACAAAGGATCCCCCTATCACAGTACATATAATTAGACTTTACTATTATTATATGGGATAATATGTGCTTGTATTTATAAATAAACATAATTAAGTATTTTCATTAACCACTTCATATCGTTATTTGTGTCATCATTTCTCTCTATTATAAAAAAAATCCTGTGGAATGAATGACTAGTAGACTATACGTGATCTACACGTTAAGATCACGAAAGAAAAATAAAAGAACCGCGAAACAAAAGAGAATGGGGAAAAAAAAACTGTAGTGTAAAGGGAAGCAGCAAACACAGATACAGGTGTCTCAGTGCACATCATTCAATGCACAAAACGTAGATTTACACAATAATGGAACATACACTATGACAATCTGTGGACCTGCAACAGTTAAAGCAACGACAAGTTTAATTTCAAAGAAAACACAATTCGGTCAGGTGTATATTTATGATCACGGAGAAGTGATCACAATGTGAGCAGCAAAGACACAAAGTAGCAAAAAGGACAGCAGCTGGACAGGCTTTAAAAAGATTGAAGGGCAGTTTTTTCTGGTCTTCTTAAAGAGTCAAGGCTGTAGGGCTGTCAACAGGCAGGGCCTGTTAAAGCCTAGTGCAGCACTTCTTGTGTGATTTTGGGCTATACAAAAAATAAATTGTATTGTATTGTATATCCGGTAAACCAAACATGGGGGTTGGCGAGCGAAGTGAGCAGGGGGCGGAGGCCCCTAGTCTATTGAGAAAAACATCTCAAAGCATCCTTCCTAAGCACAATTGAACCCAAGTCCTGTTAAGTAACTTTAAACTGTGAGTGTGAAGGAGTTAACATTATGATTTACTCTGACTGGACAGGCGGTAAGAGAGTTGGAAGAAAGCAAGTGTTCTTTATTTACAGTTGTTTCCCACAACACTATGCTGATATTTTCATGTGGATACATGACCTACGCGTTGTTCATAATGCATAATGGTGGAAAGTGACTACTCATTGGAAATTGAGTATTCAAGTACGTAAGAACTAAAAGTACGTAGCCCAGTCACATTTATACTGTATATAATAAAATATATAAATACCACACTGTGATAATTCAGTAGGAAAGAAGAAGAGTTCTTTTTGATGAGGTAGTCATGTTAAATTTAAAAATGCTGCATGCAGTGCTGTTGTGGCATGAAATAATGTAGCATGTAATCATGACCAAATGGAAACTCTGTTACTGCTACTGCAAAAAACGGTCTCTCTGCTCCACCATTCAGAAATGTAAGTGAACAGTTATTCATATCTGTTGAACATTTGTTCATTTGTCAAGGAAGAAAATTTGGTAACAGGGCCAAGGAGGCTGGGGACTCTTAGTTACATTTTCAATGTTTATCTTAGGATTGTTAGTAAACTAGTAGATTTCATACTGTCACTGCTGAGGAATCTCTCAGAATCCCACCCCCATCCATTTCATGACCCCACATGGTGAAGCTGTTCACAAAGTTGGGTCCAATAAATAGGTAAGCAATAGGGAAGTGAATGTCTCTGGTGACTCTTCCAATGAAGTCAATACACGGATTTGAAGAGGATGGTGTTTGTCATGAGGTCGCTGGAAAGGGGTGTGTGGTGCTCCTGATATCTCTGCAAAAGGACAAAGATCCAAGTCTTCAGAGTCCTGGTACTCCCTGTTTTGCTATATGGTTGTGAGACATGGATGCTATCCAATGACCTTCGGTACTGTGTCTCTTCTGAAAATCCTTGGGTACTGCTGGTTTGACTTTGTGTCGAATGAGTGGTTCCTCACGGAGTCCTGAATGAGGCACATTACCTGAATTGTGAGGGAACGTCACTTATGGCACTATGGCCAAGAGCCGCAATTCCCTAAGGGTGATCCAGCTCACAGGATTCTCATGGCTGAGGACCTGAGTAGCTGGACCAGGCCAAAGGGACGCCCACGTAACACCTGGATGCAGTAGATAGATGGTCATTTCCAGAGGGTGGGACTGGACCACTTGTCTGCCTGAGAAGGGATTACTAACCGGGATCCCACGCCTCTGTATTTCATGCCCTGAACTGGATAAGCTGCTGCTAATTGACTTGAAGCCCCAAGTCTGTGACCAGCATCACCAGATGCCCTGAGCAAAGGCTCATCAGTGAAATACAGAAATCATAGAAAATATGGAAAATAAGGCATTACTATTTTAAAAACATAACTCATTTATAACATTGTTAAAATATTGAAACTATAAATGTTGCAATTACAAATGAATTCTTCAGAAAATGAAAAAACACAACTCATTGTTACCTGGGATGGGCTGCTTGCTGGGTCCACAAGGTTCTGGCAAGCCATTTGAATGGCTTGATTAGCTCGAGCAAACTGGATTGGATCCACCAGACCCTGATGACCGGCTTGACTATTTGGGTCAGACACACCAACCAAATATGAAGCCTAAAATATCATATAATAATGAAAATGCATAAATCACAAGAATATGCATATGCTTTGCATAAAAAACTGCTAGCCAAATGTCTGTGTGAAGATGTGCTAATATTCATGGGTAAAGACACAAAAAGAGAGAAATTTAAATAAGGTAATGCTAAAAAAAAAAAACAAAACACAAAATACCTTCTTATCTATAAATATGCTGACGATAGATGTGCAGCTTAAAGTGACTGATGTAATTAAAGTGATGTGCAAAAAAAGTTATATGAACACAAATAACACATTGACATAAGCTGTCATAGCTTTATGAGTTACATGCACTAAAATCATATTTTAAGATGTTGTATTTGTATTAATCTTTTTCCAAAAGGTTAATACATATTTTGAAATATCTCTTTCCAGTTGAATAAACATCCTTATAATTATTTAAAACAATAATTAGGTTTTTAAAACACAAATTCATTGAATATAGAAAGATCATATTTAGTAACAAATAAAAAATAGAGCCTAATATCCTAGTAAGTAAAGTTATTTATCCAAAAGAAGATACTCTTTAATCTTCACCACTAAAATAATTAGAACTTTTTGATAGGTGATGCACACTTGTCTTACTTAATATTGTGTTGTCTCAAGTAGTTTTAATCATAAATTAATATACTTCATGCAAACAGATTAAGTTTACCAAGGAGGAAAAAATTTGATGTGTAGTTTGTTAATATATAGTGTCCCTCACCAAAAAGCTGAAATTGCAATTTTATTTAGAAGATAACCTCATACAGATTAAGTCTCATTTTTGTATGCTGCAATAACATTGTGTACCGAGAGTAAAACAAGTAAGAAGAGATGCTGTTTGTTAGGCGTAGAAAAAATTGGGTACTTCATACTAAACGAGTTTAATTAAATTACTTCTGCCAGTACCAGTGTAATTTTTAATGGAATAAATAAAATGTCCCTGGATTGAACCATGAACTTCATGAACACATCGCTAACATACAGTATTAAATGTAACCATTAGGTTCTTATTATTATTCAGGTGAATTTTTTGCCTTTCTATACACTTTAATTTTTATTTGCTAAGTTTGCTTTTATATAGGTTAGTATTTTATAATATATCTGGTATATTTTTAAGGTTTTCAAATCTAGTATTTGAATATGCGCTGTTCTGTAAATTGAGTATAATAAATTCTTATAATAAAGGCAACTTTAATTTGTTTTTAAGTGGAAAGATTATTCTAAAAATAACTTTTTTTAAAAGACATGAATGCTAAACTCTTGCCTTTTAGAAGAATGGCTAGATAAATGATACTTGCATATAAAATGATTTCTTGTAAAAGGTAAGATGAACGGACTTTTTTTTTTGAAACACAGGTCTCACGAACTGAAGACTTTTCTATCACCATAAATATACTTATTCTTGTTCCTTTAAGTTAGGTTCCCACCTTGATCATGAGCAAGCACCGAAGAAGGAACATCATGGGAAACTTTAAGATGCAACACTGGATAGATAGCCAAGGGCAGCTAGGGTATTACAGTAGGGCCTCTTTTATCATCAAGGTTACATTTTATTATTTCTATAGATGAAAACAAATCTAAAAATTCAAGTATGGATGACACTGAAACTTACTGCATATATTTTACATAAATAACGTCCATTATATGTTCTACAAAATAAATGGGGGAAGCAATCATTCCTGCCACAGGTTAATGTTGCAATACTGGCAATTCAATCTTGCATTCAAATTAAATTTACCCCCTTAATTTTTCAGTGAATAACAGTGCATACAACAACAATACTGTGCTCCAAAGTAACACAATCTAAAAATCCATGCTGTACTCCTAGACAGACTGGCCATTGGGCAATGTGATGGTTGCCTCATTATGCCAAAGTGAAAATGAATATGAGTTGTTCATGTCTGAGAAGTTAGTGTTTGTAGACTCTTATCCAAAGATTTATTGTAATGTGTATGGTGTCTGCAAATTATCTGCTAAGCTCTAAGTCAAGTATGTATGCAGAAGAAACATGCAAACATACGGGTGTTTTATCTGACAAATTTATTCTTAATGTGAAAATAACCCAGGTGAATTAGCTTAGGACCCTTCACACGAATTTACATTTTATACACATTAGAAAATGATAAACAAAAGAGTTTGAAGAAAAAGTAGGAAAAATTGATTAAAACTACTGCGCAGTCAATAGAATGTCTATAATATGTGCATGCTCGCTAAAAAAGATAAAACACAAAACTAAATTATGTGAGAAAGTTATAAGCTTAGCAGAATGCTTAACATCTAGTAATAATTCAACAGAATTAATCCTCTCTTCTCTCCTTCCACTAAAAACACACCAAGCATGAAACTGTATAAATACTTACCTGGCCTGCAGCTTCAGTGAGTCCACAGAGTGCCTTAGAAGCCACACTGACACATTCGCCAAACGCAGTCAGGTCACCTGTTTTACAGTGCTGAGAAATGCCTGCCATAGATTCCCCAAGCACCTGGGAAAGAAAGGGCAACTAACAAATTATACAACTACAAATAAATGGAGTGGCGCTGGGAACATTCGAAAAGCGACAGTACCTTTGAATTCTCCATCACGCTTTCAATGCAGTCAAAATAGGAAAGATCACTGATTGGCTCACTGGGATTATCTAGCATGCCTTTGACAGTCTGGAAAGAAAGCATCAAGAGCAATTCAGCAATACGGTTACTGATCACTCTACAAAGGCTAGCTCAAGGTATATTTACTGTTAATTATTTTAACAAGTATTGAATCATAGAAATCATCAAAAATATTTAAATATGCACATATATACACATACAGACAGACAGACAGATAGATAGATAGATAGATAGATAGATAGATAGATAGATAGATAGATAGATAGATAGATAGGAGTAAATTATTTATCTAATTCAGTATGGCTCAAAATCTGTTGAAGTTGGTCAAATCCATCAGTTTAGACATAAAAAAATTTAAGTAACTTCTAAATATGGAATTTGTTATAATGACAAAAAAGCATGTCTGTTAAAACACAATCATTTCCTAGTATTCAGGTATTTGAATTTTTTTTCTAAAAGCACAGGTTTGGTTTCATATCTACAGTATGCAGTGTGTGGTCAATGTAGGTTGAGCCAGACAATGCCAATAATAGGTTTTAAACATAGGATTAATCCCTGTGAAAGTCAGTCAACCCTAGCTATCCTTCAAATGCATGAAGTATAAAGAGTTATTATGTAGTCTGTTTATGTCCACCAAACCTGGAAAACAATTGCCAACCAAATACACACTAATAAGGCAAGGGCTAACTGTGGACCAGGCAATACCCACACGACTGTCTTGAACTGGATGAATAGGATTTGAAAATGAACTTACTGTACTTAATGTAAGTCTAATAACTGAAAAATAGCTATACTGATATAAAGTTACTACAAAATATACTTCTGACTTAATTTACAAAATTACAAATAGAAATCATTATATGTACAAACTCTTTCAAAAGCAAATGAATACAGCAGTGCAACGACAGGGCAATATACATCAATTTAGAATGCTCTTAATTTTAGCACAGTACAGCACATTTTATGAAGAGGGAAATGTGTCACTTGTCCCATAAATGTTCATAAATCTAAAATAAGTCACTGTCAAGTGAGCAGTGAAAAGAGAACACAACAGCAAAAATGATAACTTCAAAATCACTCATTTTGTTAGGACCTGACAAAATGATTATATAGATATACACTCATTGAGAAAATTCTTAGGACCACTATATTAATAGTGGGTAGGGCCTCCTTTCGCTCTCAAAACAGCCTTAATTCTTCATGGTGAGGATTCCACAAGATCTTTGAAAATTTCCTTTGAGATTCTGGTCCATGTTGACATGATTGGATCACAACATTTTTGCAGATTTGTTAGCTGCACATTCATGCTGCAAATCTCCTATTCTACCACATCCCAAAGGTCTTTTATTGGATTCAGATCCGTTTGACTGGGAAGGCCAATGAAGAACATTGGACTCATTTTCATGTTCCTGAAACCAGCCTGAGATAACATTTTCTTTGTGACATGGTGCATTATCGTGCTGGAAGCAGCAATTAGAAGATGGGTAATTTATGGCCACGAGGGTATGCAGTTGGTCAGCAACATCGGTGATCGGGGAAATTAACCAAAACTTTTTTTTGCAGTGAATATGCTGTGTCCACCGGTGACCTTGTTGGCCAAAAATTGTTTTGGAAATTTTCTATGTGGCTGCCTAGGTGAACATTTTTATTTCCAAATGCTCCGTGATGTTTGGCAAGGCCAATGTGGCATCATGGAGCTGCAGCAGCCATGCACAGAACTTTCACACGCACTCACTTTTATATTGTTGCCGACATGACCAGTTGCTGGGTGGCAATCACAAGGGGGAAAAAAAAGCACCATATCACGCTTCATAGTGCTGCACAAAATTTTCCCACGTTTTTAAAGGGAAATTCCACTCTTCCACTTGTGGTCGTTTCATCCCTAAAATGGCTCTTTGATTGCTGTATGTTGGTCATCGGTGAACTTAAAAGGGTAAAAATGTGTCCTGAAGCAACAAAAGTTGATAAACACTGCCAGATCTCTATCCCCCATGTATTAAAAAAGCCATACTTTCATTTCAGTACATTAGCTGACCATAATGAGAATATTACGAGTACTATCAATGGATATACAACAGCATTGGCAATGCAGCACCACATGGCAAATTATGCATGCAGTTTAGCAATGTGCCCAGCTGCTATCCCAAAACAAGTCTTAAATGAACCCACCAGCTCCCCCTCCCCTCACCAGTAAACACAGAAATAATAAAAACAAAAGATTTATTACTATTAAGAGGTAGTTTCTTTCTTCTTGATGAAAGTGTCTGCACAGATAAACCAGAAGGAAAACAGACACTCTAGCTGCTCTACGGAGAGGCATCAAACAATGGAAGGAGCCAGTCCCACACCATCATCTTGTGGCATGGCCAATTTATCCTCCAAGAGTGGAACTTGCGAGCACAATGATCTATATTGTATTTACTTATTGGTAGTTTGTGGCTGTTCGTTGTATTTAGATGGGGTGTTCCTTCTGTCTGCATCTTCTGAAACACTTTTCTGCTTACCACAGTTGTACAGACTGGTTATCTGAGGTACCGTAGCCTTTTTTACATCTCAAGATAGACTCGTCATTCTCCTCTGACATCTCTCATCAATAAGGTATTTCTATCCATAACACTGATGCTCGCTGAATGTATTTTGCTTTTCACACCACCGTAAAAAACCTCACACTGTTCCAGTGTGGAGCTGAGATGTCACTCGCTGCACTCGGGTCCCAATCCAGGTGGTACGTGTGGTGGGTGTGGCAACACGCTATCAGTGCTTACTCCCAACCTTTGAGTAACCTCTAGAGATGGTTGTGTGTGAAAATCCCAGGAGATCAGCAGTTACAGAAATACTTAAACCAGCTCATTTGGCACCAACTGTACAATGGTCAAAATCCCTGAGATCATCTTTCTCCCCTAATCTGGTGTTTGATGTAAACATTAACTGAGACTCCTGACCTGTAACTGCATTACAGTATTGTATGCATTGTGCTGCTATGGATAAGCAGGTGTATAGGCGTTCCTAAATAATTTGCTCAGCAAGTGTATATTTTAAGCTAAGGGATATGGAATACAACATGGTTATTGATGTCAACAGTAGAATCAAATGCAATATAGTCTTGGATACATCTGTACCTCCAGCTCACGCAAGGCATTGTCACACTCCTTCTGTCCAGGAGCCTGCTGTGTACAAAGAGTGATGAGCTGATTTATGCTTTCTGTCACCGACCTGAAAAAAAAATTAAAAGGAATTCCTCAGAATCACTTCTTTGCTTCGTTAGATTTTTATTTCTATAAATGTTTTAAAGATAAATTTCAAAAAGAGAAGAAAAAGACAATATTATGAAAACTTTTTTTCCCCAACATGATTGGTACTTTAGCAAATTATAATTGTTAAAAAATTAGTATTAAACATGAACTGTACGTTTGTATTTTAATCTATTTGTCTGTCTAAACTCTAAAGTTTGTGTCCAGTCCCTCTGAGCAAGCTGATTGGTTAATTTGATGTGCTTAGTCAGTTTGGCTTTGGTGAGGCAATGAAAGAATAAGTGTTAGCGTGAAATACATAAAAAGGACTAAAGGCATGGGAGTCACTCTGAGAGAGTCACCTTCCAAGACAGCATGTATAAAACTGGGCAGAAGGTGAGCAAGGCGCCTCAGAAATAATGAAACAGTTTGAGAAGCAGGCTTTACAGGAACATGCTTGAGAGATGGTGCTGGTTAAAAGATGTTCAAACACTTGCAAATACATAGGAAAGGCACTGAAGGTACATGCAGGGCAAGAGATAGCAAATACTCTTTTAATTATTCTATTACCTAAATCAGTGTTTCTATGTACATTTTGTCATTTTGTTTGAGTGTTTACAATGTTACTTTGTGCTTCATATATATATATATATATATATATATATATATATACACACTGCATATTATATACATATACACACACAGAGGAAAATGTGCACAGAGGGAAAAAATGCAACCTTAAATTAATATAGCAAATTGTAGGACATAATAAAAAAAAAACTTCAATCATATAGCAGAGAATTTTAAACACACACAATAAGAACACAAGTAGACCGTTCCTATACTCCATTCACTAAGCAAGCACTTGGTCTCAATGTGCCTGTGGATATCAGGACCTCAGCAATTAAGCAGATACATGAAAGATTAAATTGTAATATAAAAGGGTTCATTTTTATTAATCAGCCTACGCTTACCTCCTTACAAAATAAACAATACTTGATTGTAAAATAATATAGCGTACACACCAGATGATTTGGCCTCTTACCTTGCTGCTGCTGCCAAAAGGTTTTTGGCATTTGGAGCACCAGGATCTACTGAAAGAGACTTTGCTGCCAGGAGCAACTTACTAGAAGCCATAGAAATGTTTTTGAGATTTCCAATGACCTGAATTTGGTCTTCTTTGCGCTATATAACCAAAAAAAAAAAGAGAGAAAATGGTAAAATCAATTTAATGAATAATCTTCAACTCTGACATTCAATAGAATCACTATAATGAAATTTAGAAAGAGATACCAGTTTAGGAATGATTTAGTTGAAATTTGAGGATGAAACATTGAATAACAAAAGTTGACAGGTACCTTTTTTGCTTTTCAGTTATGCAATGGGCACTAATTCACAGTATTTGAAGCATACATGCAACTCTTTCTACATGCTTTACAAAGAAATTTTTTAAAACAGAGGTATACAAAAAGAGCTACACTTGTCAATCAGCTTCACTGGGTCCCAATTAAATATCGCATTGATTTTAAGATTCTGCTTATTACTTACAAGACCCTTCATAATGTGGCACCGCCTTATCTTTCTGATCTTCTTCACATCTCCATTCCTTCTCATATCAGATCTTCTTCCTCTATCAATCTTATTATACCTCCTGCTCACATGACTACCATGAGGTATAGAGCTTTTAGTTGAGTAGCCCCTCACCTCTGGAACTATCTTACACAAGACATTCATAATATTGACTCTCTTCCTACCTTTAAATCTCATCTTAAAACAACACATCTTTTTAAGCTGGCTTATTCTGTCTGATGGTTTTAGCTGATAAATTTAAATTTAATTTTATTATTGTATTTATTCTGGTTTTATTGTACTGTTAATATTTTATTAATTTTATGTTGTGACTGTTGTTATTAATGTGCTCTGTAAGGTGTCCTTGTGTGCCTTGAAAGGCGCCTATAAATAAAATAAATTATTTTTATTATTAATCCTGTGGTATCATGAAAGCATAATGACAATATACATTTTTAAAGATATTTGTATTCAGACCAAGAGAATAAATATGACAGACTTAAAATGTGATGGCCATCAATTCATCAATTTATTTTGTAAACCATTCTTAAATTTAACACAATGGTTTAAATATCATGCCACTACACAGACGCAAAAACAGTCATACATTCATATTGGCACTGGAAAGTTTTGTTAACAAATCTTTCCACAAAATGGCTGTGATGCAAGTAATAGCTAGAAATGACCTGATAAGGGCTCTGCATTGGTCTGTCGTGGTGAAAAAGGAGTTGAGCCGTAAGGCAAAGCTTTCAATTTACCAGTCGATCTACGTTCCTACCCTCACCTACGGTAATGAGTTATGGGTAGTGACCGAAAGAATGAGATCGCGAATACAAGCGGCTGAAATGAGTTTCCTCTGCAGGGTCTCTGGGCTTTCCCTTAAAGATAGGGTGAGAAGCTCAGTCATCCGGGAGGGGCTCAGAGTAGAGCCACTGCTCCTCCGCATCGAGAGGAGTCAGATGAGGTGGCTCGGGCATCTGATCAGGATGCCTCCTGGACGCCACCCTGGTGAGGTGTTCCGGGCACATCCAACCGGGAGGAGGCCCCAGGGAAGACCCAGGACACGCTGGAGGGACTATGTCTCCTGGCTGGCCTGGGAATGCCTCAGCATTCTCCCGGAAGAGCTAGAAGAAGTGGCTGGGGAGAGGGAAGTCTGGGCATCTCTGCTCAAGCTGCTGCCCCCACGACCCGACCTCGGATAAGCGGAAGAGGATGGATGGATGGATGGACCCGATAAGAGCTGTAGTTGGAGAATATACCGTATGTCGGTCTCTGTAATGGCAGCAAACAAAGGTCCTGCTAACTCTTTATTTTTTGTTTTCCTGTACTGATCTGGCATTTCTCCTTTTTTTGCTTTATGATGTTTCCAAATTACTCTTCTAGACGGTATACCCCATTCCACTTAAACTAGCGTGACATCTGGAACTTAATTTCAGAAATAAGAAATTACAGAAACACAGGAATTTCAGACTTGATAAATATGAAGTACTTATTACATTGTGCTGAAACTGCCACATGTGCACAAGGCCATTTACTTTTAATGAATAATTCATTTTCCTAATAAGCTATATTTCAACATAAAACATGAGGTTTATAATACATGTAAATGAAGGTGTCTTTTAAAGAACATATGCTGAAAGATCGGCTGGAATTACCAACCCAAACAAAGCAAAACACATTTCATTCAAATATTTTCAAGATTTTTTAAAGCTTATCACTTATTGAGATTCTTGTGTTAATTTAAGGTTGTTGATATTATCATTTTATTGCTTGTTGATTAAAGAATAACTAAAATTTCTCTCTTTATTCTTCATTCATGGACTTTTCTGATACCAGATTTGTAATCAAGAGAAATTCAGATGACTATGCTACAGAAAAGATGACTATGGGATAACAGTAGCACTATACCATAAGCCAGTGGCACATTACACATCTTCTAGTCCGAGGCGGTGTCAAACTTGATGACTGCAGTTGCTGATCTTGTCGCACAAGTACCGACCAGAAATTGCAGAGTACGTTAAATTACCTAACAGTGTGATGACTTCCCACCACAGTCTCACATTTCCAAAGTTTAGAGAGTTTGTCACCTTTCCTGATAGCCAATAATGTTCTGTCTGACAAGAGCCAGTGTGTGGCTGTGAAAACAGTTTCAATTGCAAGCTCTGCCTTTTGTCTCTTTTTTTCCATTCTGTTGTAGTACATAATACGTGAGATATTAGACAGATGAGCCTCTCTTCTGTTTGACACTTCCAAAACACCCACTTTCCTTACTCCTCATAGCTGCATTATTACAAATATTGTACTTCTGGCTGAGCACTCACTGGTTCTCAACTCTTGCACACACACAGCCTGCCCCTACAACTTAAGACAAAACCAAACCTGTTTGAGTTTGTCAGGTCGAGTTGCAGCCTGGCTGGACCGAGTCACTTCAAATGTCAGACTACAAGACTAATGTCCTAGACTAGCCAAGATTATGTAAATGAAGTCTGCAAATGAAAATTACTGGAAAGGTCATGTCACGTGATGGGGCCTTTACACCTTACACTACCTGCATACTGGGTGCGACTTTTTTGCCCAGCCCCTAAAAGAGAACCTAGCAGCTGGTTTCCTGGAGGCATAAAGTGATTGCAGGTTTTCTATCAAATTAATTCCTTAATTATCATTTTAATGGAGCACGTCATTCAGTTAGATGGTTTCTTGCTCCTTTCATTCCTACCTGTGTGTACTTTATTTTTCTGATAAACGAACATAATGTAGTTTGAGAGAATATGCATTAGCATCGGTCAGTCCATTTGCTTCTATGCAGATTACTTTAGAGCTGTGTTACATTATGACGAACACAAATAAATGTAAGAACAGATGACAAACTTTTTATTTGCTATTTATTTTAATTTGTAACTAATTTGGAAAACAATGAAACAATTAAAAAAAATGGAAAAAATAAGATGCAATCAACTCCTGTACATAGAAAGCTATAACTATGCACAGAGAATTGAACATGTCTATTAGTAGTTTCAGAATCTGAAGACAAGGAACCGCAGTACGCAATCTATTTTAATTAAGAAATCAATTACCACTGAAGATGGGTTTCTAATTAAGACATTTTAGGAACCTACAATGAGCAGCCATAGTGGCAGTCCAGGAATAAGATACTGTTGAAGGAATTTGATAAGTAACACACCAGCTTCATGTACTTATCCCCATGTGGAAACAAACTGTTAGCACAAAGACACCAGGCTGAAAAGGCAAGAAACTCAAATTCGGATTCATACTAATTGTTATAGTTATTAGCATCCCAAATAAAGTTTCGCTTGAAGCCCATTTATTACTCTGTTAACCAAAAGCGACAGTTTTCCTCATTCAGGGACACTATAGAAATGGAGAAGTGAAAGAGACAGAAAAGAATTACATTAGATTAGGTACACTTTATTTGTCTCCAAGGGGAAGCTTGGAAAAGAAAAAAAAGTATTTTGCACATATATATAGAAGCAAACAGTCCCAAAACATTTACAAAAACGTCTGTCTTGGATAATGAAGAGCTGCTGCTGTGAACAACGGGTTTGTCTGTGGCAGTAAGATGATGGGACCTGTCCAGAAGTACCACAGGTTTATATTTAAAAGCATTAAAATTTGAATACAGCAGGTCCAATGTGCGGTGTCCACAAAGGTACATGCTGTTTATCAAAGGTACTTCCTATTCCATTTACAGTTGCCTGGTGAAGAGAGCAGCACACAGAACGACTCATCTTTAAGTGTTCACAACGGAGCAAATCATTTCTGTTGTTGCGTTTAAAAATAACCACCAACAAGATGATGCAGCCCCCTTCTAGTCGATAATGTGGAGAAATTCAGACTGCATTTCAAAGTCTTGATTGCATATTTAAGTTTTTATTGTAATGTGTTAGATTTTTAAGTATATCTTATTTACGTAAGTCTGAGAACCCACCCATGCTTTTTCCACTCTGTGTGATTGCATCAGATGTTACCCTTCCAGCATTAAGCAGCATCTGAAATAGGAGGTTTAAGCAGGTTCTCCACCACATCTGAATTGCTACAATAGCTAAACTCACCATAAGATATATATCAGATACATGTATATTATGGATATTCTGTTTATGTGTACTTCAGTGAAGAGAGCTGTATGGCGTCATCCTGTGATGCGCTGTGCAGTGATGGAGTATATGCTACTGGGCTTGGGCCTGACAGAGTGAATGCATCAAATAACCTGGAGACCTCCACCATGTACAGCAAACACAGAAGAACACTGACCAGAGGGACGTTTACAATTTTAATATCCTAACACTGGCTGTAGTTAATTCTTGATGCTTAAGCTGATGGCTATAACCATCTTGATGAATTTAATTTTTGAAATGTTAGGGGAAAACAAATGTTCAGGCCCAACAATGGACTAATGCAAACAGGTATACGGCTTATGTAATCCATGTCTGTGATTTTCACAATGAACAAAGAAAATAAGCTTCACAACTAAAAGCCTAAAGTCTTTAACATGCTTACTGCCAACTATGAGAATTTTCTGCCCCATGTGCCAACTACGAGTTAATTTGAATAGAATGTTTTAGAGAAAATAAATTTCTATTGCAAGTTTTACTCAGTCAGAAAATGCATTTAAATTAGTATTTAAAAAAAAACACCCGATTTTACCAAGATGTCAGGAACAGACGTTTAACTTGTTTGACACTGATCTTCCAATCCAAATATTACTAGAAAAGGATTTGCCATATTTGATGAAACCCATCCAGTTAATTACAGAGTATGACAGAAAATTAGTATTTATTAGAAACGTGACCTTTTGGGAATCCCAAGTCAAAGCACTCTACATGTACATCACAACTTCAGACACACATTGGTATAACTAGAAAGGTTACATAACCTCTTCTTACAGTGAACCAAGGTGCCTATAAATAAACAACCTTGTAGTTTCAAAACCAGGTGCCTATTCACTGGACCACAATGCCTAGAAGAAGTTGGAAAGCTGAAAGTAAGCTAGAAATTGTGACTAGCTTCCAGAATCTTGTGCTGATCTGCATAAGTTAGTAAATTTCTTCACATTTTATGTTATAAAAACCATACACACTTAATGTAAATTAAAGAATAAAACTGTAAAGCTTACCTGCGTTTGACCAGCCATTTCAATTCCAGCATCAAGGAATTCATCAAAATCTTCACTAAACTTCCCAGAAGCCACTGCCAGTTCACTGCTGGTGCCTCGGGAGGCATGGACCACTTCTCCAGCAGACTGGTTGAGGTCAGCGGCAGCCTGATTCAGCTCACTCTGGGCCTCTTGAAATGACTTGGTGCTCGGAGGCAGCTGTAGGTGAAAGGTGTCAATTTGTGTTATCCTATGGCCAATATTTAGGACATACAGTATATACTGTATATAGGGGGATAAAAAAAAAAAAGTCCAGCCAAATCAATCAAATAAATTTTAATTAAACTATTGGGCTGTATAGAATTCAAATGCAATATTATTTAAAATGGGAAAGTATGAATCAGGAGAATGTAGAGGGTGTGGTGGTGTGGTTAAGGCTTTGGACTTTAAACCCTGAGGTTGTGGGTTCAAATCTCACCACTGACTCTGTGTGACCCTGAGCAAATCACTTCACCCGCCTGTGCTCCAACTGGGACAAAGAAAAGAAATGTAACCAATTGTATCTCAAACGTTGTAAGTCACTTTGTCTAAAGGTATCGGCCAAATAAACAAATGTAGATGGTATCGGCTTTGTGAGACAGTTTTACAAGTATTACTGGAACATATAGCTTATGAAAAAGAAAGAAAGCAAGCTATAGGAAATAAACATGTCACACTGAATACTATAGTTGGATATGGTCAAGGATGTGAAAGGAATCATAAAACCATGCTGAAATACTTGAAACTTACTAGGTTGTATAAGGTAATTTAATTTAGAATGATTTGGGTGGTAATTTAATGGTGTAGGTTGTGCATGTGTGTGACTGGTAGATACTGGGTTCACTACCCTGACGCCTCTTTACACTCCAGTTCAGTAGGAGTTGGTAATGCACCTTTACATTTGGTTTGCCAGTTGCCAATAAACAAGAAGTAGAAACCTCCTGAAAAATGAACACATTACATATTCTGGGCTTGACTATACAAATTCTTATAATGGTGCATCTTTCAATAAGAAAAACACAAATTTCAGAATTCATTCATTGATTATCGTTGATTATCTGAACTAACTTGGACCAAGTCAGTCAGTGATTTTCTAAACCACTCATTCTTGAGCCTGTGCCAACTAGCTTAGGGTGCAAGGCAGGAACAAACCCTGGACAGGGCACCAGTTCACATCAGGGTGAAAACACAACACACACCATGCACTAGGGTTTAGAATAAATTACCAAGTAGTGTGGTAGGGAATGGTACTTTAGGGACTTTCAAAATCTGACAATGTCATTTTTAACAAATTAGGCAAATAATATTGACAAGCTTTGTTGGGCTGAATGGTCTCTTTTCGTCAAATCTATTTTAATGTTTGAGGGCCCTAGAATACTCCTGCTAGAAAGACGTAAGTGAAACCTTCACTCTGCAGCTAAAGTACAAAGCAATATACTGATGTTTAACACTTTAATAGTGAGATACACGTTAAGTTGTATCTCATTGAGCCTGTCAAAATGCAACATATGAGCGAACTCTTATCTTAGTATAAGGCCACAGTAGACACAGTCAGATTTGCTGCCATATATCAGCTACCTACTACAGTGCAGCAAACAATAAGACAGCCATAGTATTATTTTTTTTTGGTAGCAACAGCTTGTGAAAAATATTGCTATAAATAGACAGTCTATAGTTATGTCATCTTGAAAAAGGTATAAAGCTGCTGATGTTTTGGAAAAACTAGATTTGCTTCAAGATGAATATTTTGATGATAACAACAGTGATCAAGATAGTGACAATCAGTGGGATGATGCAGACAACTGCCCCAGAGACATTTCATCATCATCATCATCATAAGGTGCCCAATCTTTCACAACTGTCAGGTGCCAGCACTACATGGACAGTTTGCCGCCCACTTAGCGCAGACAGTCACCAACTAGCAAATTACCAAATGTGTTGTGTGCAACAAGTGTAGACAGGGAAAAGAAACATGTTATATTTGCAGCACATTCTCTTCTATTTTTTCGTCACTCTGCGTGGTGCCATGCTTCTAGGATTCTCATTCAAATGGAGACTTTTAGTTGTATTGCTGATCAATATTAAGTAATTAATAGTTTCTTTACATTTTTAACAGAGTTACTGTTGATAATAAAACTGTTGCTTTCTGGTAAATTTCTTTATATTTGTTACAAGTTTTGATTAAGTTAATTATTTATCATCTACTCTCTATATATACTGTAAAATCCTAAGCCTAAAAGTGCAACGATTTTATGTCATGTTTTTATGTCACTTTTTTGTCACGGTTTAACAGCTTATTTTAAAACCAACATATATGTGTTTGGTATCATTCTTTTCAGAATTTATGGAACTTTAATGTAATGTTGTTAGATTTTCAGATTCTTATTCCGTTTTTAAATTATAAACTAAAATATCAAGAAAGTCATCGTTTTTAATATCAAGAAAGTCATGGCTTTTATTTTTGATCGAGTAAACTTTCTTTCACAGAAACAAACTATTAAAAAAATGATCTATTCATAACACCAATGTTTGTATTTAGGTGATTTAGTTAGCGGAAGGTCCAGTTACGATGACCCATTGCATACCACTTTAGTTTTCACATGATTTTTCCTGTTATTTAAATTAGTAATTTTTTAAAAAAAGTTTTTTTTATCTATAAGAATGTCAGTTAAAATGAATGGATTGTTTATTTAGTCTTTAATAAATACTCATCAAGCATAGTGGACCTCAGTTTAACAGGAAAACTGCAATCAGTAAGAGAGTAAATATTTTATTCTCATTTCATGATTTTTACTCCGTTAAATAATAAATTTTTCTTGTACATATTTATAGAATTTCGTGATTTTCACTCCAATGAATCATACTTTTTCTTTTGTACGTTTACAGATTTTACTAATATTCTGGCCGCAACTGGGGGTTGGGCGCTGAAGGTGCCAGGGGGGCTTGCCTCCCTAGTATATTATGTGTGTCCTGCTAATAATTGGTCCAGCAGTCCATGTGTTAAAAGGCAAGTTTCAGTGTTCTGAAATTGAAACAGAAGAGTAAGCAAAAAGACAATTCTACCTGCAGTTAATTAAGCTGTATGTTTGGCCTGTCTCAAGCATAATTTACTTAAACTCCAAGTGAAGGAAATGGAAAAAGGAGGCAAAACACTATCTTCAGTGGAAACATCTGAAGCAGATGTGAGATCCACGTAAGAGTTCAGGAATTACCCATTATAGCTTCTGTTACCTAGTAAGTCAGAAATAAAATGTCAAACTGAGGCCAGCCATGTGATATATGATGATGCTTTATCTCCTCAGTGCAATGCATGGGTGTCAAGCTTAATTTGATTGCACTGCAGGATTCTCAATACAGAAAGAAAAAGCAATAAGAAAAATGACATACAAGAATTCATACAGAACCAATTGATCTCCGTCACAGTTAATAAAAACTAACTGGCTAAACATCCTCATGGCAAGTAAAAAAATTTAAGTAGAAGAAACAACACCTGCATACCAGTCCTAGGAACGTGTGGCCAAACAAGCTAGACACGAATCTTATCCAGAAAAACATTCATTCTGAAGTGTATGAATTCCATATGTTTTATGGAAATGCATCAGCCAGGGCCTGCCAGCACACTGATGGTTGCTCTCGCACTCCAGTGCTCATCACTGCGCTGCCATGTGAAATCGATCAGTCTCTCTCTTTCTTGCATACGTTTTTCATTATGTATAGTATATCATGCATTCTAATTTGCAAGTTTATTATTGAGCAAGTCAGGCAGTGTAGTGTTGTCAGCAACAACCTCAGCTGGTGAATGCGAAAGTGGCTGCTGTGTCAACCTGCTGTTACAGAAAGAAAGAATTACAGTACATGGCATTTGTTTGCAGTACATGTTGTGTCGGTTTCGTGACAGGGCTAGCAGAAAATGATCTTTTAGCCTAATAAGCACAAGAAGTTCTCTTGTTGCTGTTGTTAACTATAAAAGGGTTGCTGCTTATGAGTGCAGGGGATTAACTGGGACTCAGAACAGTTTAGTTATCTTTATTCAAGCCAGCATGTGCATGCAGAGTGACACAGGATAAAAGTCAGTTATGGCAACTTCCGCAGACTCCGTCTTTCCAAGCCCAGCCATCTCATATTATATCTCCCTACTAGACAGAAGAAGAAGTGGGTTTCTATTCTCTCCTACAGAAAACAAGAATAACTATCAAGAAGCCTAGAGAACTTTAAAGAGGGAATGCTATAAGAATATTATAGTAGTACATGGACAGCATGGAGGCCAGGTCAACTCAAAGCACTTGAGCCCGAGTTGCTGGGGCGCCTTCTGTGTGAAGTCTACATGTTCTCCCATTGTTTTCTACACTCCAGGATTCCATTGAAATTTGGGTAAGCTGATTGGTGATGTGGGTCTGAACTATTGTTTGTTTTTTTCCTCTACTTTGTACCTTTTCTTTCCAGTATATAATATGTGAATAAAAATAAGTCATTAAGCAGATTTGTGACCTGCCACAACCTGTTCACTGTGCACAGTTAAACTTTATTTTCCTACTGGAGGTCTCTTTACTTATATTTCCCCGAACTGTGTGTTCATGTGTGTGCAATGAACATTACTACAAATAAAGGTGCAGTATGTAGAGACCTTGTCACACTAAGATCTATACCATTGTTTAAAAGGATTGCTAAAATTTCAGTTTTTATCATTTATCATTTCAAAGATCTAAATGGTAGCAAAATGTTGGATGGTGAGAACCAACATTTGGAAAGTAACCTTGGTGGACGGGGGGTTATGGGCGGTTAGTGTCACCATGATGCTTTACACTATAATGAGAAACAGCTTTGATTTTTCAAAAACCTTAAGGTGTTAGCCAATCTTATGTATAAAAATGTTTTTCATTTTATTAGGTTTATACTTGGAAGAAAGTAAAAATCCAAGCACTTTTCAAAAAGCACAGTTTCTAGAAAGAAAAAAAAAAAAATACTCACCGAGTCCACCAGGAGTTTCTTGCTGGATTCCCCGATGCTTTTTAAGGCCATATCAACATCCTTTTGCCCAGGGAGGCAGTTAACACAGTTGTTCAGAGAGTGGGACACTGCTTTAGCCACCTAAAAAAACAGAATAGCACTTAACACTAGAATTACCAGAGCCTACGAAAAAACTCGTAGATCCGTCCCACCTTAAATCGCTTCTTAAAACCGTTCTCACCTCTCCGCCAGTGCCTTTTGTTAATCTAAATGTGCTGATAAAAGAAAAGCTGCAAGTAGCCGGCTATTCCATCCCCCCAACGACTTAGAACGTGCACAAACTTCTCCCAGCTCATGCCTTGATTATCTGGGAGTGAAGTGGAATTTTAGAGTGGAAATAATAGATCATTATTTGGAATACACGCATTTCACGTGTGTTCTGTTTCAACAGTAATCCGTGTAAACACATTTTTAAAACAGAAACGTTTTTCATATTGTAGTAGTAAATGACAAAATGTAAGCATAAACTATATAATGTATGAAGCCTGAAGTCCAAATATCAAACACATTTACAAAAGGTACAAATATAACAGAACAAGTATGCTTTTATTCAAAAATATAACTGCAGAAAAAAGCCACCTTAGCATGCCACATTGACACATACTTACTACAACTGCCACGGTAGCATAATGGTATCAATCACTGACTAGTATTCAAAAGGTCATGAGTTCGATCCCGCGCGATTCAGTTTTGAGACGTAAACTGCTGTTATACTTACTATTTTGTAATAAAAACATATACATTTGATTTCAGTGTGTAACAGCCGTTGTAATTTATTATACTTGTAAAGGTTATTTTTTTTTTATTCACTTTTCATTCTCTCAGTCGTGTTCAGGATCCTTCCCTACACCCCCCCCCCCCAATTGAGAATGCTGTTTTCACATAAAGATGCGCTATAGCTCTGCAGCGTATTTGTGACTGCATTCTCGTACCAATGCTTGCGAACTGAAGAGCCTGCGTGCACTTTTCGTGGCATTACACGTCTATTTTTTTGAGCATGTCCGTGTCGCTCAAACACAGGAACATATGTTGGTGTACAAGAATAACAAAACAAGTGCACTTTTATTCTAGACTATACGTGAAGAAAAAATAAAGCAATTTACAGTAGGCGGTTGATACGACAGCTTGCGTGGTGCAATGCTAAGAACTGCTGATTTCCGATCCGTGCTATATAAAATCATCACATTCAAATATTAACAATTCCCACACACCCTTCCTACATTCACGACATGTGTACTTGTTGCAGTGTACACATCTCTCTGTGCTATGGTTCCTATTACACTGAATGAGCACCTGACATTGTACTTTCTTCCCTATACAAATAACATTCGAGTATAGCGCGTCTCCAAATAAATCACATTCGAGCTATAGCGCGTCTCC